>WYDI02011107.1:0-37692 GCA_009867235.2 Psittacus erithacus
AGCAGTGGTTTGTGTTATACCTTAGTTACTGGACTGTTCTTGTCTCAACCCATGGGAGTTACATTCTTTCCATTCTCCTCCCCATCCCTCTGGGAGCAGGGAGAGCAAAAGGGGAGAGTGAGCGAGCGGCTGCGTGGCTCTGGGTTGCTGGCTGGGCTTAAACCACTACAGTATTTCATGTCAGATTCAACTTTGGAAAAGGAATACAAAAGCTAATTAGAGCTCTAAATTTCATTAAGGCGAGATGCTCTGTTTATTGTTAGTTTGCCTTCCTTGCCTTTCCTTACATCTTCAGATAATGAATGTTTTTGACTTATATCAAATGACACATAAAGGCCCTTACCTGCCGAGGAATGCAAAGCCATAAATCTGACAGTGTTTTAAACAGTATTTGAATATTGTGTTTATATGGTGGCTTGGGTTTTTTTTTCTGAAAATGTAATTTTCTTTGAAACAAATGAAATGGCTGATTATAGTAGTATGTTACAAGGTAGGTTATATTAGCAAGGCAATACATAACATAAGGATTTTGTTCTTTTAATACAGCCTGCTTTTACAATGGATATGATGAAGATAGGAGACAACAAAGAATCAAATTATTTAAAGAAAAAACAATTTTCTCTTTCATCCCCTACAAGTCCTCAACAGTTTTTCATGTATCTGTGGTTTACAGACCATGTCTGATCCCAGGCAAAAGGGAGTCAGTGTGATGTCTCTCTACTGCATTCATGAAGGTATGGATCAGGATTGCATAGCCCTAGCACAACTGTCAATGCTTTCCCCAAAACAAATCAGTTTTTCTTATAGAGCAAGATGTAAAAATACTATTTTTAGTTATAAAAAATAAGGAAATAATAGGAGGCAAAAGAAAGAAAAGTCCTGCAGCGATTTATTTGATTTTGATCATACAGCAGTCCTCCTGATGGTCGTGTTGGGGAGCAATATACTTAGGAAACTGCCAAATACAGTAGCCACAAGATTTTTTTTCCTACGTTTATACTTGAGAGATCCCCTTTTCTCTTACTTGCACACTAATTGCCAGCCTTTAAAAAAAGATAATTATCATTTCTGCTCAGTAGCACAAGTCAAAATCTTAGTAAAATTTTAAATTACTAATAGCATTAAATATCATCCAGTATGTCAAAAGCAGTATTTAAGTACTCAATGTCTAAGTAATTACTGTTTAGGCATAGAAATGCTGTGTGCGAATACATGAGGAAACCTTTCTGAATAATTACTTCCTATTTTAAATAATAAGAATTTCTAACAGAGTAAAAAAACCCATGTAATGACCCAAGATGGGACAGGATGACTTTTTGGAATAGATAATAAGTGGTGTTACCTTTTCAGGAACGACGCTTTTGCCATCCCATGCATAGCCTCTCTTTGTGAAGTAATTCACAGTTGCAAACTCAATGAGTGCAGAAAACACAAAGGCATAGCACACAGCTATAAACCAATCCATGGCAGTGGCATAGGCCACTTTGGGGAGTGAATTCCTTGCACTGATGCTCAGGGTAGTCATTGTCAGGACAGTTGTCACTCCTGCAAAGTAAAACAGTTTAGTGTCTTTAGACCAGTGTCTATGTTTTGTGCTTCGTTTCTTAAGTGCCACAGCAGATAGGAAAGCCTTCTCTTCACCCCTAATTCTTGTAAACTTCCCCACTTAAGTCCAATTGCTAATTGAGGAGATCAGAATTCAAGTTCTGTGGGAATTGCAGGATCTGCGAAACATCTTTTATACCTTTATTCTTTGACATTGTTGTAGTAGAATAATGTTTTTAAAGTTGTGGACTGGATACTGCTTTCTGCTTCCTGGTATTTAGAGAATCACTGTCGCTATTCCATATCCACACCCTGTGAATTGTCCTGCAGATGTAACAGTTTAACATTTTTCATTCTTTTTTGGAACAGTTCTAAGATATTTAGATAAAAAACTAAAAAAGTTGTTTGCATTCAGCTTATTTGGTATATACTCCTTCAAATTTATACTCAAATGCACTAAACTTTATGTGATACTGCATTTATTTGAATTGATGGGTTTACAGGTTTCTGACCCTTTATTCACTGCTGCCCTGAAAACAGCAAAGAATTTATGTAAGAACAATAATAATGTAATTTCCATTTCTGATACCAGAGCTTAACTAGCCGTGGAGAGCAAGCAGGACTGCATTGAACTGACTCTGCTTCCAGCTGCTTGAAAAAGATTCTGCAAGTGCAGGCTGGGTGTTTACATCAAATCACATGTGCAGGAGTTACCATGACAACTGCCATGTCATGTATTGGATATGTCTTGTGAGCTCATCTTTGCTACACTGTTAGTGAAAATATGCAGTGGTCTAAAATAGGCAAAATAATAATGAGCAGTGTATTTACGTGCTGGTGTAAGAAGCTTAAAAGAGGAAGCAGTTTCTCTTCCCTGAGAGATAACCTAATTTTGTCTTTGACCCATTACTGGAGATCTTACATTCACTTACACAGTAGCAAACCACGATTTATAATTTATGTAAATTTGTATGAAGTAGACTAACAGACTGTAAATTGTGTTTCTGTATGTATATACTTTCATGCAAAACTGTTTGCAACACTGTTTCACTGCCATTAAGAAATGAACAGTCTATCTTGATACATAACTGTGGAGTAAACACAAGTATTTGTCTTCTAAAAGGAAAACTTTCAGAAATAGGTGGGTTCTTGAGCCTGTGAAAATACCATCTTGAGCATTGTGCGGTGTTACATATTATTTATTGTGAGCTTAGGAGATCTTAGAAGTTGCTCTCCATCTAGGACCAATGCAGTACAGCATTTCCAACTAATAATCTGACATTTCTTTTTAAATGGCATAAGCAAAAAAAGGTAAAATAGTTACAATTTCAGTAGCTTTGACTATAGAGGCCCATAAAAATCCCACGTTAATTATCAGTGAAGTTGATGACAAAAACTCAGGACTAATTTTAGATGTTAACCTAAACAATATTATGCAAATCAAATTTAATTTTACTGTGGTCTAAACCATTCTTCTGTAAACACACATCTATTTATCAACAGAAAGCCTCTACTCGGTTCATGAGGTCTAATCCTATGAAAGTTGTAATTGATTTCCAGAGGCACTGGGAAACTAAAGCGCAGCTGTAAAGACTGCTAGAAAAGGTCACCAAAAATAGTTCTTGAACAAGAGTTTCAGAGTCTGCATTTTTCAGCATCAGGCCTTGTGACTCTCTGGCCAATGTAAATGGGCACGTGCTCTTTGGCAAAGCAGAAGGGTGTATGGGTTCCTGTTCCAGTAGTGCCTTGAGGCAGGAAAACCAGTGTAAGAGGCAACTTGGTTGTGTGGGTGTTCTTCCACCTCCTCCTGTCACAGGTGTTTTGGTGGCTCATCTGAACATCACAAAAAAGACTAGGTCACAGCAGAAATCCCAGGTTCTGTTTTCCTTAATTGAAGATTTTTTTTACTTTTTTTCATTATGTACTTGACTTGGATTAATATCTCTGAAGTCTATGCTAGTTGTTTGTTTCTAATTTTAGGATAAGTGTTTGCAAGAGGTGGTTAAAGCACTAGGAACCAACTGTGTAAACTTTAAGATCGCCTTCTTACTGCATGTATTGAGTGCATCTATTCACTGCTGTAAGCACAATAAGCTGTCACTGATTTCAAAAGCAGACCTTCAGCAGCAGCCTGCAGAAGGGATTGATGGATTAGATATTTTACGAATTTTCAAAGGGCCTAAGGATGTCAAATGACCAACACACATTGATTAAAACCTTTCTGACAATCCCCACTATGAATGTCATTGCTATTGTCAGAAATGATTTATTAATACATTTCTTGGTTTGGAAAAATCAAACTGTAATAGATTGCTCAAGGTATTTTCAGGTCTTTTCACAATCAGTCTAAAAGCTTTGATCCTTAAATCAGTTTCTGCTACATCTTTGCAATGAAACGTGTCAGCTACTGTGTACTGCACTATGCCCAGGCTTGTGCTGTTCTTCAATATCATGTTATGCATGAGCATAAAATTTCTTAAGCCTATTTGACTGATGATTGCCAAGCAGGTTATATGTCTTGCTTACCAAATACAGTTCTTGCTGGAACAGATTCCCTATTCAGCCAGAAGGACACCTGCGAGAGTATCACTGTCATGATGCATGGCAGATAAGTCTGGATGACAAAGTAACCAATCTTCCTCTTCAAATGAAAATGTGTAGTCATAACAACATATTCCCCTACAACCAAGAAAAACAGGAACATTAAAGCTTTTATAAATACCCAAATTAGAAGGCTTTATAGGAAATACTTTTTTCATTGTATCCACCCCATTATAAAAAAAGAAAAAATGTCCTCACATCCAATTGGATCAGCTTTGAAGAAACGTTTAATAAAGAAGGCTCTGAAGTTCCACTAATAATACAAAACTAGATGGTTCTGAGAAATGCTAATTAAACTTACATATTCTAATCTCTCTGAGTAGTGAATGAAAGTCTGCATTAGAGACCGTTTAGGCCTCTTATGAAAGGTCTTATTCCATTAGAAGATGGAAAACCACCATAATATACACATGTAAACATCAAATAAAGACTAAATCAAGACAGGTTCTCAGAAGCGTTTCAGGACCAGGCTTAAGATATACTTGTTGATGTGATTGGGTCTGTATTATCACTGTCTGTGCTTTATGTACTCTGAAGATTTTGTCCCTGTTCTGCTAACTCAGTACTTTACTAAATGAGTATTCTCTCCTAAAGTAAATGGGCAATGAAAGACTATTTCTATTACCACTAACTTTTTGGGTGCTATGAAAACATATGAGCTGGGTATTCTAGCTGCAACTGAAAGGAATCGTAGTATTTGTATCTCTATAAATCTTCTGTGCCAGAGTACAGCAAATAATGCTGGATTTTTAAAAACAGTATTTTCTCAAAAGATTGGGAAACCTATTGTTGTGACCTTCTTTTTTAGTTGATTGTTTCTTATTATTATGCAATAAGTATTACCTTAGGAAAGGAACAAGTGGACATGTAACTGAATGGAAACCTCTGTCTAGATTAGAGATGACATGTGAAATTACTGTTATTCTATTTTAAAATGTAGGCAGCTGGAAAGAGAAAGTTGCTCTCATACAGGAAAAACTTAAATTGGATCGAAAAACTATGTCTAGACAGTGACTGCTTATGCACCAAGCATGTCAAATGCCCTTTTCTTTAATTCAGAGTCTAAAAGAACATTCATTTGAACAATCTTGCTCAATGTATAACCCTCAGGAAAGTTTATAAATAAGATGTGACAATACTCCTGATACGATTCAATATAAAAGACAGTAGCAAAGGAGGAAAAGAGAATCAATTATAAATTGAAAGATATAGCAAAGGATGTCCAAGAAAAAAATTCTTTTAAAAATAGGACTGGCAGAAGTAGTGTAGCAGGCATTATTACTTGAATTTTGCCCACCTTTCTTTAACTTTCAGTGAAACAAACTTCTTTTCTTCTGTACCACAGATTATGATCTCACGTAGAGTGCCAGCCTTGGCTAGAAGAGTTAATAATTTATTTTTATCCACAAAAATATGACGTGGGAAGCTATTTTAATGCAATCAGATATAGAATGCTCACAACAGTATGTCGGCATTAATTCAGTGATTATAGATGGCAAGCTAAGAATACAGAGTGAACACACCACTGTACTCTGAAGCTTTATTTAGCTACTTAAATTATCAAAATATTTTTAACCTCTGGAAAATGAGAACAAGATTCAAAGCATAAGGGCAATTAAAAAGACAGGGATTACTGTCATCTGTTAAGCATTGCAGCAGGCCTGAGATGGAAGTCAGATAAGGGTAGTGCCACGAGGAATGCAGGCAAAGCCCAGGTCTAGAATAATGCCTACAGTTCACTTGGGAGGCAAAACCATGCTCTCCAGTGTTCAACATACCAATAGACTGCAGTCATTTATTAGCAGACAATAGATCTTTGAGATTATTTAAATAACTACTTAACTGCAGGACATGAAAGTACTCAGTTATTTACTGAATCTTTAGCTTCCCATATTTTAAAGCTTTCTCTAACAGAAAATCTTTCTGCTGACTGCTGTCTAACTTCCCAGGAATTCCTCCATAATTCTCTTCAAAGGCCATGAAATTCCATACAAGCTAAAATTTTAAACAGTTCTTGAGCAAAATATTTCCTGTTTTCACATTGTCTGATTACTAGGCTTTCATAAGTTGTAGTGTAAGGTGTAGCTTATGCATCTTAGATTCTCTTATCTCCTATTCCATTGTCAAAGAAATTAGAATAATGCTTTTCCTGTCACTGCAGGTAGGAAGCAAGGCTTTCCTTGTCACTAACTTAAAACATAGCATTTCTCATTTATTACTTTTGCCATGTAACTGAATAGAGAAACTCTCAACAGCATCCTCTCAGAAGATTTACAGAACAACAGAAAAAAATTAAACCATTGTGAATATAAATCCTGATAATTCCCAGAGCAAAGCAATGTTTTCAAGGTTCCAAAATAATTCTATGTAAATAGGAACTTGCACAAGCCCTTTAAGCATCTGTTATGGTGCTTACAAAAAAGATCACTTTAACCTCTTTCTGAGTCAGTAGCTGGAGACTGACAGGAGTTTTACAAACATAATAAATAAATAAATCAGCATTTGTAGTTACCTTGTTCTAGATCCAGAAATAAGAATAACAGATGGCCTTTAGCAAAGGAAGAGATTCAAGGCAGGGGGAAGGGGGAAGAGAAAGGACTTTATGGATTTACCAAGTCACATAATAGTTTTGAGAATGTTTAGAGTAACCCAGTTACACCAAGTATCTTAGAAAATATATGTTTGGAATCCCAGGCAACTGCAAATATTATCTTAAAATTGCCCAAGATAATGTAGATTCCTTTAATGATCCACAGAATCAGCAGCACAAGAGCTTCATTTTCTTGCCTAATAAAAGTGCTGAGACTCTTAAGTGAAGATTGTTTTCAGTTCCTTTTCTTTTTGTCAGGTGAGTCACCATCCACAACTCTGAAAACAGGGAGGGATTTCATAATTTTTATTATGTATATCATATCTTAAAGCAGAGATGATCAGGGGACAGATTTGTGCTGGAGGATTCTGTGGAGACTAGCTGCTCACTTACCTGAATGAGGAGAAAAGTGATTATTAATCACTTCCAATCCCCAACACTATTTTGAGGAAGGCAAAGCATTTTCCTTTCCAAAGCAAATCAAGAAGAATTTTTTGTTAAGACATTGAATTTGGAAACAACAAATATGTTTGTTGTATATTTTTATCAGGTAGCAATTAAAGAGGATTGCAAGTTTGGTAATAAAAAGATTCTTTAATGGGTTTCTTGATTTTTGGGTTTTTTGTGATAACCACTGTAGTTATTTCTTTGTAATGTTATTCTGCACCTAGACAACAGCATCTTTATTTCAGCAACTATTAATTATAGCGTATTTAACTTTATGGATAGGCAAGGTGAAGAGTTTCGCAGGTAGAAGAAGGAGGCAGATTTCAAACCTAGGAAATACTGTAAATAGAAATATTTATTTCTTCATAGGAATGCAGGAAGAATTTTTACATTTATGTTTGCCTTCAGTTCTGCTTAAAAATCTATCATCTGCCTTTCTTAACAATTTATAGGGTGCTTCTCATGTTACTATCCAATTACCTTGAACTATGCCTGGTACTACGTATTGAGTTTAGGTATGTTCCCAAGCTTACAAGTCTCTTCTGATCATCCTGCCACCCTTATAATGCATACAGCCAGCAGAGAATTGTCAATGAGTGCAGAAGCGCAAGCACACAGGCTGCCAAGGCCTCCCTGAATGAGTAGTTTCAGAAAAGGAAGAGCAAAGAGCTTGAGGTCCTTGCTGCTCCTCACAAATCCCAATGACTTTCTAGCAAAGGGCAGCTGGGGTGAATTATTGGCTCCACAAAAGTCAATGACGTTTCTAGCTGTGGCCAGGCAAAGAGATCTCCCCTTTTCCCTTTGCTTGTCTGATGCATGCCTCTGTGCTCAGGAGTGGAAGCAGTGAATCTGCAGGAGCAGTTGTGTTGATACTGCCTTTGTGCCCTTAGTACGGCTATTCCACTTCTTTTATGATTACATTAACTGAACAGAAGCTTCCAAGTAGTAAGCTGAATATTGGTTCACTAGAAACTTTTGTCTGTGAGAAATTCTGTTGGCTTAATACAGCATGTGAATATACTTTGGCAAGCTAAATATAAAATTCAACGTGAATTAGGATTCAGCTTAAAATTAGTCATTTTTCCTTAAATGTTCATTGACTTTATGAATGACACATTAGAAGGTTTAATTTATGTAGGTGTAAGTGTACTTCTCTAGTTTAGTTATGAAGTTGGGTGCATTCAAAGCAATACAAATACTTGCAATGCAGCGCTTCTTTTGGTCCACTGAACAGTCAGTGTAGTCAACACTCTGAGCTCTTGCTCATGCCTTATGCTCAGTTTCTTACTGTATTTGGGTATTCATGCCACTTCCAAATTATTAGGAAAAAAAACCCCAAACAAAACATCTTAAACTCTACAAAGTGAAAAGCAATGTGTTTTAGCCAGTTTTAAGGTTACAAGTATATAATACTATAGATGTTGGCTATATTTCTGTATTGCATTACTAGTTTAGGGGGTAAAGCTGGTGCTAGCATTAAGACACCTAAATCCAGTTTGAATGTTCCAGATGTTTTTTTTTATTCGATGACATATTTTTTTCCACTCTCTAAATGCCTACTTGAGAAACTATATGCTGGCTTTTAACAACTTCACTGCCTCCAGGAATGTGATCGTTGAGGATTCGTATTTTTATACAATTATTTTTCTTTAAGATTATATAGTAAGCAGACAATACAACAAAGATAAAAGGATTGCTTCTTTATAATGTAAATTACTGTTTCTCTGGCTAGATCTGTCACTGTGGGAAGCTTTTTAATTGGTCAAATATTTTTATCACTAATTGAAAAAGGAGAATCCCATGATATGTTGTCTTTTCAAACTCATGGTTTCCTAATCTGAGGCATGTATTTTGCAATTTACCTTGTTCTTTCTTTGGTCTTTGCATTTTTTCTCCTGCTTTAAATTACGTTTTAGCAGTTAAATATGACCCTTAAAAAACAAAACCAGAAACAAACCCGTAACATTTTCACAGACCTGTACTGGACTGAACAATTCCAGAGTCCACAGTTTGTCCAAGGAGATCATATTGGTTCAATCGAGAGCCATCTTCAGCTACAACCACTGACCTTGCTGGTTCCCGTGTCCATTCATACACAACCTCTGCTCTCGTATAAGCATCTAATTTAAAAAAAATACATTGCATTTCAGCTTTGCATCTTCTGTTGCCATATGGCTTTATCAGAACAATGTTTTGAGCAGTTGTTTCAATATTAAATCCTCTTTAATTACCTGTAGAAACCCACAGCTACCTTACTGGAACTTTTTAAGGGCAAATAAAACTGATTTTGCAGGTCTATCCATATGATGATTCGCTAAATTACTGCTGTAGGGCTGGATTAAGTTTTGTCCTCAATGGCATCAAAATCTTTCTCTTCCTTACATCATCTCTCCATTTGGCTATCTCCCCCTCACACTGACCCTCCTGTGTAGCCGACATAGCACACATTTCTGAGGCTGCCTAGGCTCAAGTGAGGTTAAATCACATTAATATTTTTGCTTTGATTATTTCTGAGAAATGCTCACACTGAAGTTCACATTTATCTGAGACTAGAACAAAGCAACAGAGGACAACTGTGGATTCTCCAAACCTGAGTAGTCTAGTATGTTACACAGGTGATTCAGTAGCATCCTACATATGCTATCCAGGTTGTTTTGTGCTGTTATTTGTATGTTATTTCAGCAATCAGACTATATATCAGTATTTTTAATCTTGATCCCATTGTAAAATTCTACTGTCATTCTACATTGTCTGGAGTCTTGCTATGAGCACTTAGGGTGGGAAGTAGTTGTCTACATAGAGGCATCTGATGTCATTCTTCACACCTAAGGGTATCCAAGATGTGTATGGGACAGAATGTGTGGTTAGAACCTGCATAAAGCTTGCACCCACTAAAGTCAGCTGGAAACTGGGTGGGACATCTTAGGGTATCTAAAATGATACTAGACTACTACCTAGAGGATGAGATTTTCCCTTTTTTTCAGTAATGGCAAGCAGGAGAGGAAAGGGAGGAATCTGATCCACTTGACTTAATTTGTGAGTAATTTTATCGATGTAAGAGATAACAGTAATTGAAGAGATGGTGTTGAATGGAGTGTGCTAGTAAATTAATTGCATGGCATTTGATCCTGCATTATTGAAATGGAAGGGTTCTTTTACCTTCAGACTTCATATACCCCAAGCACTGTAACATATACATAGCTTTTTGGAATCAGTGGTAAATGCAAGTCTATGTCTTAAAAATAATGGCCACACCAATACAAGAATTGGTTTGCTAATCTAGTCACATAAAGAGTGGCAATAATATTAATTTTGAAGCATTTTACTTGTTCTGGAGCATGAAAGTAGTTTGGAAAAAAAAAGGGACTGATTACCTAAGCTGCTGAGAACCAATGGGTTGAGAGGGAAGGGAGTACACTCATCAGTGCTGGAAATCAGTTTGCCCTGTCCTGTACTTCCCGATTCAGTTCTCTGTTCAGCTTCCATCCTCAGCTTTCAACTCAGATACTGCATAAGCAGCAGCACAGCCTTTTGCTCCTACCACTGCCACTTTCCAGAGTGGCCTTAGTTTTATACTGACAATCAGATTTTTGTGGTAAGAGTTGAGGACAGCATCTGCCTTTCTGTTTTTGTTTTGCCAACATGTGGCTTTTTGTTGTTCCAGAATCTCTTTAGCATTTGTCACATTGAATTTATACTGGAATAACCTCTAGCTTAAGCTGCTATTTTGGCAAATCACTTTAGCCTTGGAGCTGGGTCAAACATTTATCGGCCTCTACAGTACAGGCAGAGACCATAGGAGACGTGCAGCTCCTTCAATATGTGGCTTTTCTGAATCCAGCTCCAATATGATGAGTAACAGTGGAGGACATGGAAAACACTTATCCACTTTAATCCAAAACAAACAGAGCTGGGCAAACACTTCCTTGGGGAGCTACTAAGTGTAATGTTGCCATCTGCACTTAGAGCATGGCTTTCATGACAATTAAATGTCTTTTTCAGTAATTTTTTCAGTACATTTAGATGATTATATTGAACTTTAGTTGTTTTGCAGAAATGTCCCAAATGTATTTAACATGATTCCCACGGAAAAGTGGCAATTAAGTATAAGAACTGTTCTTTTTCTATGTACAATGGCAAGTCCCATTTTCATATAATTCTTGGGTCCAGCCATTTGTCTCATGGAAGATATTTCTATTTAAATCAGTAGCTACTTATTGAGATAACTATTCTGTAAGTTGATAGTTATGGCATATAACCTGATGAGAAGGAGCGGAAGGTCCAGCTTTAAGGTCCTGTTCTGGACAGTTAATTCCTATGCAGTGTTTTGAGTAAAACCATGTTACAGAAGGAATTCCTCTGTGTGAGGATCCCAGATTAGAAATTTGCCTGAATTTAGTAAGGGAATGCAGTTTTGCTGAAAACTCCTTGATTTTGTCTCATGGTCCTTCCCAGCACTTGGAGGTACTTGCCTGACATGGGCTTGTTTAGGACAGCTGGCACGATAGCCAGCTAGTGATCAAAACACAAAAATAATGAAGATAGCCTGTAAAATGTGACAGACTATGCCTGCACTCTCACCTTAGAATGCCAGTTTTTACCTTGGAATTTAGTGTAAGAAATGGTCTTTCAATCAGAAATGTCACTGACTTTTTTGTTGATGTTCATTTAAGAAAACTATGTATAATATAATAAAAAATATTTTGCAGGATAAAGAGGAAAACAATTCAGGTACAAAAGACATGCAGACATACTTGCAAGTCTCTGCTATCTTGTTTTTATTTATGGTGTGGTTCTGGAGTTTTATTCAAATCCATATTATCCAGCCTTTTTCATTTATAATTTCTGCATCTCTTAATCATTTAATGGAACCAAGATTCTAGTAATCTGGAAAACCATGCAGTTTGTGAACCAAGAGTACACCAATCTGGGACACAACGGGCCAGAAAGAAATAAAGGTAGGAAAAACATGGGGACTGTTGTGTAGACTAGGGAGTGTCTGGTGTTTAGGCTGTGGCTCAGTGATGCACAGGTGTGGTAGGTTTTGTATTCAGTCTACAGAACTTCAATCTGATGGTTCACATTTGTTCAAAACCTGTTGATGGTTTAACTTTGCATTAGCAGGTTTTATGCAGGATTAGCCATCTTCCCACCTCCCACATCCAGTATGTGCTCCCCATAAACACTGGCATGGGCATTCCAAAAGAAATTCGATCCTGCGACCACTACAGATCTAACTGTGATTTCGGGTGCACAGATCTCCCGTTATTAATGAAGAACCCACTGCAGCTATTTGCCCTGTTATTAGCTGGAGTAAGGCTTCCCCTCCACCCTCTTCTGTTTCACTGGAGATCTCTATAAAGATTTGTTGGAAGTGCTGTAAGGAAGCTTAAGGTTCAGGAGTAAACTGTACTTGTCAGTGATACTCCAACTGTATATGAGCTTTTGTTCTTACGTCTTATCTAGGAGGCCAGTAGCTCTATAAAGACCTAACATCAGTCCTTTCTCATGGTAAACACAGAGCTGTTCAGCTCGAAGTAAATTATCACCCTGTCTAGTGCCATGTGAAGAATGAACTGGTTGTTCTGTTTGTTGACTTCTGAAATTGATCAAGCTACTAAGTACCCATTATGAGTTAAACGACCCATTTCTACTAGAAAAAAAATAGCCATTGAGGAAACAATTTGAACACTATCACATCTTCCACACATTTTGTCTTCCTTGTTTGTGTAGAACCAACTACAGTGAAAGAGCTTTTCACGGTGTTTTTTTGTTTTTATTTAGAGTTAGAGGGAGCTATATTTAAATTTTTTTAGCTAAATTTGACTGCATCAGTGTCAGGTTGGTTGCTATTCAAATGAAAGTTCTGGGGGAAAATTCTCAACTTACAGAAAGCTTTGTCAATTATTACAATGATTTCAATTACATTATATTTTGTCCAGGATGTTCTCTGATCATAGGTTACAAATGCTGCAAGTGTAGGACTCATTTTGGAGGTCTGTGAAATTTTTCACTTCCAGAAATGTTACATGATTGTAATATGAGCATTTTATAATCTCAGGCAAAATTTTGTTCTAAATACACCAAGACTCTAATAAGGGAATTGTTTTCAATTAAGCTAAATCAGTTATCCATGATCTGTATTTACTTTAACACTGATTTGGTATCTTAACAAAATAAATCAACTATAAGATTAACAATACTTTCTAAGCATCAAACTACTTTTCTCGATGTTTAGAGCACTGCTGATTTTCTCTTTTGTGAATTTCCAGGCATGATACTGGAGAATATTAAAGATATAGCAAAGGTTCATTATATTAACTATATATATATATACAAGAATAAAAATACACAAGATTAAAACTTTGAGGTTTTCTCAGTTGCAAAATATTTTTGTAAACTGGCCTAAAAAGGGAGAAACCTCAGTTTAAAATAAACTTACAGCTTCCAAATTTCAAGGGGCAAGCATGTACATCCATAGGAAAGTCTTCTAAATGCATTGGACATTCTGCTCTCACAGTCAATCTATAATGGATTAATGAGCAAAAGGACACATTTATTCTAGTTTCATAGAAATAGCAAATAGACTTCTATTAAGACACACAGAATAAGTATAGCATAATATCTGTTATGTGATTAATTATCAACTAGAACGGGACCCGACTTGTTTGGCTGGGGGTCCCAACAGGCACGTGTGGACACAGCAGTGCAGCTGGCTCTGCCTCTCTACGATGTTCACTGTACAGCAAAGACATGCTCAGACTTCTAATTTGGCATGAGGATTAAAATCTATTATCAACTGAACTTGGTTCCTTGTTGTCATCATTAAATTGGCGCACTCTGGATGCTCAGACATTTACTGCAATCATTTCATTGTTATCTGCTTGGGTGCAAACATGTTTCTCAATGAAAGAGATTAAATAAGCTATAAAGTCACATACCACACATCAGCAAGGAACAAACACTCATACTTGAATACAGGGCAGAAGATTGCTTCAAGGTACTTGCAAAGGTGAGCAAATAGAAATGGTTATGGTCAAAAAAAGAGACATATGTGAACGATGTGCTGCTGAGATAGTGTTCCTGTGAATTAAATCCTTATCAGTCAAGCATTTAGGAAGACAAAGAAAAATTGACCTGGACTTGTGTAACTACCAGCCAAGCAGATTCTACCCTAGCCTAGGCAGTCTTTAAAGATGTAGAATAAACTGAACATGTTTGACAGACTCCCAAAAGCCTGGAGACTTTGTTTTCTCCAAATAATTGTACTGCTTTTAAAAACATCTTTAAAATTCTTAATAGAAAACTCAGTGTTCACCTATGTACTAAGCTATTTATCTTGACCTTAGTCAACAGAATCACTTTATGCCTTATTTGATTCCATGGAGACATAAATGGGGGATGTGTAGCTCTGTAAAGACAGCATACCATTTTTTTTTTCATTGTTTAATTTGCAGTTTTTTAATCCAGAATGCTTCCATGACTGTGTATCATTGTTATTTCAAAAGGATTTAACTCCTCTGCTGAAAACTGGGTAGCTAAATTTCAGTTATCCATGAAGAGGAACATACATTTCCAGTAAAACTGGTGCCAGCACAGAAATAATTTTGTCTCCTAACCTTCCAAAAGCCTAGTGAATTGTTTTTCCTGTTGTGAACCGAATAAGAAATGTCTATTTTTTGATTATCATGCTCTCTATTCCCAAGCACAAGAAATATGAAGAATGGGCAATAAATTCTCTGTCCATCTGCTAGTTCTTAGAATCTGCTTTCTATAGGGTCTAAAGATTAATACCCCTTGCATACCACCTAGTATTCTAGATTATATTAAATTTTCAGGCTTTATAATACTTTGCTAATGGAATTCTTGAAAAACTCCAAAGTAAGGTCCTTTGCAAATTGATGGATTCACAATACTATATGTACCTTTTCAAAATAATGCATTAAGACACATCCGGGCAGCGTAAAGGTAGCACAGCAGAAGGGGAAAAAAGCCATACCGGCCTAAATGCCTCAGTTTGTCCATCATTCCATGGTCTATTGTGAAAATAATTGTGAAGCAGGAATCAAATAATGATCAAAAAGGAAACCTGTTTTACCTGTTTGGGAAATATGATGCTTTTACAATTTAAATTATGAAACTAAATGAAGGATATAATGTATCAGGACTCACCTCATTGTGTATAGCAATGTCCCATCCTCTGTAATTCGTAATAGTTTATTTGGCATTGTCATGTTATGAGCCACTGACTTCTTTCCATTGTGGAAAAAGGTATCAGGTGTCCAGATTTTGCTGGCCATTAAATTATTTAGCCGGAGAACAGTCATAGGTCCTTTGAATTTTAGTCTCTCATCTTTCCAGCTTTGACGGAAAAATACATCTATAGTGTATTCCTACATCAATTCAAAAAAAGGAAAACACTCATGACGCCATATGTTGCAACATGAGAACTTTAAAAGTATATTCTTACTGTTCCCTAGAAACAAGATGACTATTAAGGAAATCAGTAATTTTCAGAATAGTTCTTCTCTGTATTACAATGTACCCGAAGCCAGTTATTAAACAGTTACAATATCATTACTGTGTTCAACAGAATAAAGGCTAAGGAGAACAGTATATCAAGTTAGACAAGAATGTGAGATAGAATATGGTGGAAACAAAATAATTCACCCCTTTCTCGCTTTTCCTTCACTCTCTAAAAAACTGTTATTTGAAGCTGTGGATATGCAGCCAGTACGCATAGCCCAGGAAGAGTATGTCTCTCGGATTAAAACAAGCCTTGTGAGACAGGGTCTTCCTAGAGTCTTTTGTTCTGTTTCATTAGCATAAACATGTAGACAACCTGCAAAAAGTTCACAGTTCGCTTAGAATGATGTGGTCCAATTTATGAGATGTTGAATGGCTCACTGATCCAAAGTGCTGGACTACAGCTAGCACAAGCTGGCAACAGCTTTGGACCAAGAATTATAGTTGGTTATGCAAGGACTAGGCCAATGGGATAGAGATGCAGTGCCTTACTCAGTGTACACAGGGTGAATCAAAATAACCAGCACTCACTATGAAAGAATTATTTGTTACCAGCCAACAGGAACAAAGTTAAGAGAGAGAAGATAGGAAGGAAAAGTATGTTGGAGTATTATACTATAAACACAGATATACATGGGGTGAAAATGTGGAAAACTCCTGTGGATGCAGTGTAGTATAATATTTTCCCTGGGAAAAATTCAATTAAGTCATGAAAGTTCAGCATTGGATTACCCTGACCCTTCCAACATTAATGGTTATGCTATTGTGACAAACATAAAAAGTAGCTATCCAAACACTGTTCAAAATTACCCTGAATTATAATCTTTTGGCTGAGAAACTGAACCTTTGCTGAGATTTTCTGCCAATGGAGATGGCAAATCCTGAAATTAAGGAAATTCCTGTGTATGAAGGCACACACAGCTATAAGGACAACGAATATGTTAGTAAACAGAAACATTCTGGAACTGGTATGCAAAATCTCTCTGTAGCAGACTCTCTTAGACTTGTAATTTTTCTCTTAGCAAATGGTAACACTCCATACAATAGAAGCAAATGTGAGCTGTTTATTTCTTGTGTAACTATCAGCAAGTAAGAATGGTGGTTCTTTCTGATGGTGTGTTTTTCCTGGTTTTAGGGCATGAAATAGCTAAATAAATTTCTTGCGGACTTGGAAATGTTGCAGTTCCATGGGGTGTTCTTAATTTGGTTTTGAGTTTTGGAGTTGGGGATTTTTTGTTGTTGTTTTGGAGGAGGGGGATTATTTACATCCTGTATCTGTGAATCATTTAGGTGCATAGTTAATTGTATTCCCATTTTTTAATCATATGCTCAGTGAGCCCAGATGTGTTCAGCTCCAGTGACAAAAGTTGTGCGCTTACAGCCTACTACTTGCTTCAAAATTTTGCTGGGTCAAGGCTTTAGATTGAACAGTGTGCAAAATCTTGTCCCAGGCGTGCAGCACAGTAGCACAGAAGGAGGTTCAAAAGGCAGTAGATGGCATTAAAATATTGGATTTTCTCCATATTTTGCTATCTATCTCCAAAGAAAATTTCCTCCTACACACATGAGGAAGGTAAAAGACGTGCCCAGAAGGTGACATCATTTCAGTGTGCATGTAAACCATTCCCTTTTTATCTCTTTCAAATGCAAAGAAGGAGGTGAGTGGGAGGTGGTACAGGTTGAGAGAAGGGGGTCTGGTTCTTCACTTTATATGAACACTAGTTTTTTATGCTGGGAAGGAACATGGAATATGAGAGATCTGACAGCATAAGATAGAACTCAATTAAAAAGTAGCTGACAGGTCTTGTCTGGCACAGACTGAATCTTTCTCTGTCCCAGGCTGTTGCAGTATATAGGATGAATTCATTTTGGCTGAGATTTCTCAACTCCTTAGCTTTCACTACCCACTTTAATACATACAATAATTCTCCTTAAATGAATCCTGACAGACAGCTGATTTTTAAGATCAAGTCATTGGATACTCTAATTAAGGCTTTCTTCTACAGGAAGGTGCCACAGAGAACAAAGGAACAGAAGGATTTTTTCCAAACCATGCCACTATAGCAGTGGTCTATGTACAAATATATGAGCGAGGTGAAATTTGGAATAAATTCTCCACAGCAGAGACTCTTCATTCCTTAGTGTGCAGGTAAAGAAAGAAGATTCCTGTTTGCGCTTTGGCAGTAAGTTGAATGATATTAAATATTTACAACACTTTGACTAAATATTCTCTGATTTACTCATCTAATATCTCTTCCCAGAAACTGTACAGGAATGTAGTAAGATAAAATTAAATTCCTGAGGAGCTTACAGTACAGAAGCAGTGTGAATGAAGGTTTACTAGGAAAAAAGAATAAGTAATGTCTTTATGAAAAAGTAAATTTTAAAATGCTTCTTATCCCACATAATATACATCAAAAATTTCACAAAAGTGTGTCATGTGAGTGAGAATAGCCAATTATCTGTTGATTACTCCAATCCACCATACGAGAGAGCATGACTGAAAACCTGCAAAGTTCTTCCAGGAAAAGATATTTTTAAAAGTGCTTTTTTCCTCTTTAACTTTATTCACAAGTTTGAGAACAAGCCAAGACAGTCTCTTTATAGATTAACAGGTTATGTCTATGCTGCTCTTAAAAAAGTGTATTGAGAGTGGGTAGGAACACCATGTACTCCCTGATATATCAACCTACTATCTATATAGCTGCCTCATTGGATTCTGCAAACAGATGGTCTCTAGGTATGCTGATGTCTCACTGTGGCTGTAGTTTCATAACACATGGTGTCAGCTGGAAAAGCTCATTGCCAGTTCCCAGCCATCAGTCCCAGGCTCAGACAGCAGCGCATCATTCCCCCAGTGTGCCAGTACAGCTGCATGTGAGGCCTCTCTCTTACCAAATCCCACAACCCAGGCTACACTTACTGTAAATCTGCTTACTGGAGCAAATTTGGGGTAGCCCTCAAGTGACAGTGTTGACAACCAACCTGTAGTATGCACAGAGGAATTTGCACTACTCGTACACAGGAATTAATATAAATTTTATATTCTGCAAGTTCTTAATTTTATCTTTCTCTCTCTGCCTCTGATTTTCACACTTATTTCCTTACGCAAAAGAGTTAGCATGAGTAGGCAGCGCACACATTACTTTTTAGGAAAGGTGAGTAGGAGTTTTATACTAAATACTCTTCTGTAATTCTTTAGTTTCCAAAACACATGAACACCTGCCTGTGTGTTTCTTGGTCGCACACTATATTAAGAGAATTATGAATTCTTTCTCCTGTTTAACTGAGAATCAGGAGCCATGTGGTATGGGCTTTTAATTATTTTTGACAAATATTTTTGTAGATAGTGATGGTTTATGGTACAGTAATTCAGCTACACTGAACTACAGTTGAAGTCGATGTTTTAGGTTTTGGGTTTTTTTAAATATACTTATATTTCTGAAAGTAGATTATTTTTGGCTTCAGTATTATATTCTTCCTTAAAACTCAAATCCCATACAAATATCAGTTTGTCCTAGGAATGACAAATTAGCTTTACCTTCTACTTAATAATTAAATCACCCGAAACTGCGAAGTGGAAGTAGCAGCTGAAGTCCAAACATTACATAGTCCCAAGTACTTCAGCAGGCCTATCAGTTACTCTAAACTTATGTCTACATGTAGGACAGCACGCATGTCCATTTGCTTATTAGATTGCCATTTGTTATTGGAGTTTTATAGTAAAAATGACTCAACAGAGCAAATAATAGCTTAGCCAGCTGACTTACAGCAAACACCACCAATAAATATTAATACAGAAAACACATTCACCCATATACATCTATTACTCTTTTTTTCATTGATCTCTCATAAACATATACATCCAGCCCAATACTTTAAATTGCATTAATTTTCAGGAAATTAATAAGGATCCATCTCGAAAAGGCAGGTTTCTATAAAACTGCAGCAGCCTCAGATCACTTACAAACTGCAGCTGCTACAGTTCGAATGCAAAGACTATTAAATTAAAAAATAAAAATTAGTCACAAGACTGTTTGAAATTTCCAGTTGTCCAAGGGTGATTGGTTACCTGTTTTGACACAGAAATGGGAAAACAAGATGAGGTGTTTTACCAAATACAAATGGTGTATATCAGATGTTTCTAGCAATCTTTAATCCAAGGAATGTGCCCTCTTTTAATGTAAAATTTAGAGAATAAGTAGACATGGTAATTTCACAACATTATCATAGAACAAAACAGCAGAATTTATTTATTTATTTATTTTTCATGGTATATATAGTGCTTACACAGTATTGTATGTGTTTGCTGAGGAGACAAATCACCAATGCAGTTATTCTCCTAGATTACCCTCCTATTGTAAGTAGTCTCAGCAGAATGACTGGTCAGAACCTTTGTGCTGCCACCCGAGCTATTCTTTCTCATTTAAATATCATGCCATCAGTTACAATTATAAATATGACTGTAGTTTTATAGATGCCATTTTCCAAGCAATCAGGGAAATGGTGTCTTTGCATAAGAGTTCATTCAGGAAAAAAAACTGTCTTGTAAAAGTTGTTCTCTGTTATTCCATCCCTTAACATTGTTTTGAGTGGTCAAGAGACTTGTAGTAACCTGGTATTTAAGGCCTGTCTACAGATTTTGTTTGAATTAAACAACAGACAGTTTTGTGGTAATGAACTTGTTTCCTTTCCTGTGATACTGTGTTGGGGTTTTTTTGTTTTGCTTCTGGTTTGTGGTTTTTTCCCCCATTTTTCTTTTGGTGAATGTATTTACCTAACTGTAGCCAGCTACAAGGTTAAACTGTTTTCTTTTCTTCATTTAAATTAATGAGGATGCTTTCAGCATTCATCCTAACACAGAATCCAGCAGATACTAGTGAACGAAGACCAGGCTTTCCCTGTCAATAGCAACCTACTTGTGAAGACCTCATTTATATGCAAAATATTAAGTACCTTATGCGTAATTTCACACAATTTTTAGTATCTCTTAAGACCAGAGCTCACAACATCTTCATTCAGCGTTCTGAACTTCTCCAGTTATCTAGCAATTTGATTTATTATTTATTCCATGAAGAAGTGACACTAATTCTCTCATTAATCTTCTCTCTTTCGGCAGCCAAGATCTAGGAAAGTCACTTCCCATTGATCAGTAGCTTTTAATATAAAACTACAGGTTAGACTGTATGGATGTCACACTGTAGGCATAAGTGTTAATTGCATTTTAAGATGATGATCTTTCTCAGTAAATTGGATCAGTGATGTGCCAGCAAGGACCTGAGCAATCATTCTCAGAAGAATGTGTATCCAAACCCTAATGCATTTCATAATACATTTCATAATATATTATGTAGCAAACAAAAGGTCTGTTAAAACACTTATTAAAGTCTCTGAGGCTGCTAATTTCCTGCTAGCCACAACTAGCAGGAAAGGCTGCATACAAAAGCTGACAGCATCTTGGAATCCAGGGTTTAATAAAGGCCCAGCCTTAAAAGGAGTAAATAAGTTACATGTACATCTTTCATCTTCCAAATTAAAAAGGCAAGACAAAATGAATGCTGTAGAAATATAGGCTATCACTTACCATATCATGGTCTGAAACAGGCCCAAAACTGGTGACGAAGATGTCAGTCTTCACTTCAGTTACACGCTCTGATGAAGCAGGAAATTAGGACAGTGAGTGTCTATCAACAGTCTTCATTAGATCTAACCGCTACAAATTCTCACAATAAATAGAAAAATTATTGGCTTTCATTAGCCATTCTAAAATTGGTCTACAATATGGTCCTGGTAATTTATTGCTTCTCAATATAATTTCACAGTCAATATTGTCAGCAACAATCTTTTTATTGCAGTGTTTTTGAACACAGAACTTTTTGAGACATGGCTTGTGATGCCAAAGTACAGCAGCCATAGCTCCGCCATTGTGTAAATCTTTTCACTTTGACTAATAAATCTTCTTGTCTGATAACATTAACAGTGCTATGTATTTTACACAGTACTCAAAAGTCATTGGGTACTCAGCATTTCTGGGCAAGCTGAATGAAGGTCTCTAGTTAATTAACCCTGAGCTTCTGAATTTTGTCATTTTTTTTGAGACACAGGAACATAGAAGAAAAAGAGAGATAATGCATCAAGGTGTGTAAAAACATACAGGTGTTTTGTTGGGCATGAGTGAGAAATGGCTGCGCTGCCCTTAACTGCAACAAACAAAAAAGGAGTTAAAACTTTCCAAATAAGTATCAGCTAAACTTATCTACTACAATTTTTCACTTATGTATAAACATTATAGTTTGTAAATGTTCAGGATTGTTTTTAAATTGATACAGGCATTAACAACAGTAAATTTCATGAGCTACCCAATTTTTTTAAAAGGCCTCAATGATAGGTCAGTGTAAAAGATAATTCAGAAATCTAGAACATATACGTAACACAGATTATATGTATACACTATGCCATAAAGCTAGATTTCTCTGTGATTTCAAAGATGTACATTTGCTTCATGGCACAAAGCCCTTGTCCACTTCAGAGGGATATAATGATTTTAGTTGTCACAGATGCTGAGCCTGAGACACCTAAAATGGTGCTGATCTATTGTTAAAAGTCACTTTGAGAAACACAAGTTTAACCTCCCTCTTCCTCTCCTTTCCTCCCCCGCTACACGCACTTTGGAACATCCTGGTATTTTCCAGGCCACACATCACAAAATATTCACCCAGGATGGTATATATCAAAATCACTCCACTGATTTAAATATAGCCAGAAGGAGTAACACCACCTGAAGGCATAAATTCAAACAGCTAACCCCATCAGCTTTCAGAATTTACAGTGATGTAAGTCTGAATACATTTACTATAGTGCTGTACAAGCCAGTGTGGAGTTTTTAGTAGAAATTTCAAATATGGAAAGAGTGATACATTCTCAAATAACTTCCAAAAAAAAAAAAAAAAAAAAAAAAAGAAATTCAGAATATTAGAAGTAATTCTAAAGAAAAAAGGCTTACAGAGAAGTACAGGTATACTAAACAAAAGTCATGCAGCAGGCAAAAATTGTCAAAAGATTAAGAAATGCACATGTGTAGCTATCTGTATAATGCTATTTAAACATTCTAAAATAACTAAATTTAAAAGCTAGTATAATACAACCTTCTGATTTCAAAGGCCTTTGGACTGCTAAAATTGATTTGTTCCATCTAACAAGAAACTTCTGACAGGAGGGAAATAAGGAATCAAGATTAAGCAGCCAGTAACAATATATATTTCTGTATCTGATGAAAAAGTTCTAATGAGAATCAGTGTTTTACAGCGCACATGCAGGTTTTTCACTTCCATTCAAAAGTCTACAAATGCTAAATATATATATGTAAGCAGTTTAATATAAGTGTTTGATATATATACAGTAAAATACCTCCTTTTATGAGATGGCAATAATCAAGATATAATATTTGTTCTGATTCTACTGCTATTCTAGTAATGCATCAAATGACAGATGTTTTCTGTTAGTAAGTTAACCCAAAAATTAGATGGTAGCAAAGTAATCTCCAGGAATCATTAAAAAGGTTAAAGGATGAAGTTTCCGATGTGCTACACATAATCACAGAAAGTAAAATACTATAATGTGGCTGAATTGCCTGATAATATTGGTTTTTTTCTCTATATCTGTGACTGAGATGTGTACAAACTACAGTGACTATTGACAAAAGCATTGGATAGGTGAAATTTCCTCCTTGGCTGTCCAGTGAAATTAATGTGTGACCTTAGCATTGTTTATAAGCTTTAGAGAAATTTAAGTAATCTCTTGACAGCTAATTGGCTCTGATCTTAAAGAAGTTCATAGTGAGAATTTAACCTTCTGTTACTGGAAGTAGCATATGGCTGTCCAGAAATGGCTTGGCTTGGAAGAAAAGTATTCTCTCGTTCAGCGTGTCACTTTAACACCAGTTCAAGAGGCTATGATGTTGTCTGAAACAGCTGGCAGAAAAAGGACATTGAGATTTCACAAGGTCCAGTAAAACATTGCTGAATGGATTCTTTTTAAGTTCCAGCTGCTGAATCACCTTTTCTTTAGACTGAGAAACTAATAATATCATGAAACCTATTAGCATTTTATATCTTGAAAAGTAAAACTCAAATGACGTTTTTTAAAGATCTTTCATCCTGACCGCCTGTCTCTCCATCTCCTTTCAATGGAGGCACTGGTGTGATTAAGAAAGAGAAAGACACTAGATCCTCAGACACAATCCATCATCCTTTAATGGTGTAAACTTGAGAGTCTCAGCACTGAGTGAGCCTCTAATGCAACATAACTGATTTACCTTGCACAAACAAAGTGGTATATTATGAATTCTAGCTTTAGTCAATCACTCTGAGAGCACAAAATGGAAACCAAAGACTGGCAGTAAGACTGAAGATTTCCAAGAGAGTGGAAAAATGAGTGATGCCTTTCATTTCTGTGTAACACCGAAGATATTTTAAGTGGCATGTAAGTCAGTAATAATAGAAAATTCAGATTGTGAACTCAGAAGAGATTGTGTTTTCTTCATACTGATTACACTTTTGCAGAGCATCTAATCCCAGGTCTCTTCAAATGCAGATAAAGCCACTGTACACATCACCAAATGATTTATTTTTTCTTTGATATGTACCTCTTTATCAAGAGCAATGAAAAACTGTGTATGAACACACAGGAAAAGATTAGTCCCTCCAAAGCCATATGGAAGTTTTGAGATTTATGTTTACTGTTTTACTAATTAGATGATTCAGCTGTGCTTTGTTAAGGGCCTCAAAAGTTGTGAGTCAACCCTGTATGGGACACGTGTTTACTCATGCAGTTGGGATTTATATTTCGAATCAAGGTTAACCATGTTCAGTTTGCAGCTTGATTTGCATGGGAAGGCTTAAACTATTGTTCAAATGCCCAGGATGCATTTTTTCAGAAACCTCAGATCCTGAGCCGTGGTCAAAACCTTCACAATATACTTAAGAATTAGAGAAAATTATAAATCATTGAACAAAACAAGCTCAGGTCAGGAGCTGATCTCACTGCTAAGGATAAATCGACTGGTTGTAAAGACATGCTACCCTGTCTCTTGATTACAGAATCTATTTCATGAACCAGGACTAAGTAATACAGAGATATCTGTAGAACACGTAATAATTCCAGTAAAAAAACCCTCAAGGAAATTAATGACTTGCTAATTTTACTATAAGGCGACCACAGGGTTCAGTAAAATAGCAACTGATTACCACACCTAGGCACTCTGGAACACGGCCTCAGGCAATTGATCCACATATAGCTATGAAAACAGCAGTCAATGTCAACTACTGTAATTTTACTGTTTACAAATACTGTGTTTTGCTAATGATGCTAGACTAACTTAAACTCTCAACATTAATAACAATAAATATTTTGATTTAAACTCCCAGGGAGCTCATTAGTGCTAGAATTGTGATTGGATTACAAATTGAGAACAAAAATAAGAAATACAGATTTATTTAAACAGCAGGAAATAAGCCTGTTTATCATAGGAAACTATATATTAACTGTTTCCCTTTCAGACCTGCTGGTATTTGAGCATAAGGCTTATTTGAATTGCATATTTTGGTGGTTTAAATTAATTCCATCTTATTTGGCAACACACGTGTTCCTTCTGCATGTTTGGTGCGTGTGCTTGTTATTAAAATGGAAAAGACTTTTCATATGGTTTTGAAGGAAAGGAATTTGGATGCCCGTATAGCGTACTCTATTACTGCTGAAAAATGTCACGTTGCTGCATCCTATGACGTATTTTGACTTAAGAACCACAAAAAATACACTTATAAGGATTTTGTGCTGCTGCATTTGTAAAAGTAGAAACCAAAAGGGAGAAATGTGTGCTGTCCTGTGATTACCTGCTGTAGTCTGTGCTGCAGTCAAGGGTTTATTGAGAGCTGTGCAGTGTCATGGCAGCTCTCTCCATGCCAATTAACAGCTCAGAGCTGTTCATATCCCTCCTACCTCCCTACTGTTGTATTAGATCAATTTTGCTAGGGTCTTCTACGCCTTTTTACAGTTGCCTTTACATTAGTGTGGTGTCTACAGTGGCAAAAAGACCAAAATCAGCCCTTTCAGTTTTTACAGAGTTCAGTATAGCATCTAGTCCTTCTTTACTTGAAGAACTACATGTAGGAGGTCCAGTACAGGACTCTCTTTTAATTTAGGGTAGAAACATTAAGGTGTAACTGAATTTTTATTATACATGCAGACAAAACCTGCATTTTCCTTAAACTTGAAGTTAGCCCATATACGAGTTGAAATCCAACCATTTCCATTGGACCTCAATTACCAAGAGATAAGTTTATAATATATTTATAGATAATGATCTCATAAAACTGAATTCTAAAACCTAGTTAACATAATACTGTCAGGTTTCTTTTTCATCACTATAAATATAAGCATTCTTTGGAAGTGATGAATTACCGGAGATGGACTGACGTTCCACTTAAGAATAGTCACACTCAATTTTGATAAACATCACACAGGAGAGGTCAACAAATAGCTTTTACTGATAGCATAAAATAAGTAATTTATAATGATAATGATAATCTACTTGGGGTGGTCTAATGGGCATTTGTCCAAACTATAAAAGCGAATTTCATTTTAAAAGATTCTCATTTGCCTTATCAAACCCACTCTCAGTTCTGTATTGAGCAGCATTTCTAGTACAAAATCCCTCTCAAAGGGATAAACCACATTTACAATTGAAAGGTCACAGACTACGTGATATCCTTTAGTTTTAGAGATGTGTGCACTGCAAAGGTGGCAGTCTTAAAAAAAATCTGTAACTGCACTTGATTTCATGTTTATGAATCTCAGCAACAGTACAACCAACATGCCCTGTGCAAGCCTGGTGAAGCCACCCCACAACAAAAGGCAATGGCATAGCCATTTATCTGAAGAACTTATGTTTTCCACCATTATTTTGTTTCTTTTCAAGTCTTTTAAACTCCCACTCTAAATATAGTGGCTTACTAGGAGAGGCCACTAAACACTGAGGTGAAATTTCCTACTTATATTTAACTCCTTCCCAGCACAATCTGATCCTTTATTTTGTTCAGGATTGTGTATTTGAAAATAGAATAGCATCTTTATTATTCAGGATATTTTTTATCACCTCTGGTTCTAGGAGCCAGGTATTTCCCAAAACTATGCTATTACCTAAGTGACTTCACTGTTCATTTTTTCCCATAATGTCTAACGTGATTTCCTCTTTTTTCAGTTCAATATTTTACTCTCTGCAATTCCTCCTCCTTGCTTTTTGTAAATTATTATCTTCTCATACAGTTAATAAGTGTCATCTAGTATGATTCAGAACATTTTTACATTCATTTTTAAAGTTTTATTTTCCAGGCACAAATAACTGTAAATGTAGTTCTTTGTCCATGTTTATGGATGGGTATAACAGATGCTATTTCCTGGCAATGTCTGACTAAGTGACTATGCCCACATATGAAGGAGGCAAGCATCTAAATAACATAATTTATATCAATAATTATTGATAGGAGGTGTAAATGTGCCAATGTGTAACAGAGTGCTGTGTGTTTCTTTTAAAGAAAAATCAGATTAATTTTAGCTACAATGCCATTTTTAAAATAATGAGCATATTCAATCACTGTAACTTTTCACTGTGGGTCACCTACTCCTTTATTTATTTATTCTTGTTAATAAGAAATGACCTCTGTTTAACAGCAAAATGCTCAGAGCAGCTCACTTAATTTCAGATATGGCCTTACTGGGTTATCTGAACAGTAATAATTTTTATTCCCATAACCTTTAACGTTATGCATATGTGTGTTTTATTTTTCTTTTTGAAGTAATACCCCAAAAGAAGATCTGAAAAAAGGAAAGGGAGGATTTAATAATAATCTAGCACTGATTCCATGCATACTGAAAGAGTGATTCAAAATTCAGCACCTCTAAACTTTTCATTATCTTAATGCTCCACCTTTTAACCTGGCTTCTCAATGGATACGTAGTATAGCTCCAACTTTGTAATGAGATCTCTTCAGGATCTTGTTCCTGGCTTCATGGTGCCTCATCTGCCTCACCAGGATATTTATTTCAAACAATGAGACTGTTCAGCACGCTAATAAGTTTGCAAATTTAAGATAGAGAAATATCATGGCACTTATTTCAAAAAGGAGGAAATTACTCTTATAAGTAAGGAGAACCATATCAAGATCAAACCCCTTTCACAGTTCAGTACAATTTTTCAGTAAACATACCATTTTGTCACTGAATTCTTCATGCATAAACACAAGGGAAGAGAAACAAATAAACTGACTGAAGAAACTATCATTTACTTTTTCTTCCATAGGTGGGAAAGAGAGAAATTGGATCTCTTTTCTGTTTCATGCATAGAATTGTGTTTTCTGTAGGCGTATATATTTGAAAAGCTGCACTAAAGAAGGAGAGGTCCTACAGGGATAAACAGTTTTCTGCAATATGCCACTTTCTGTAGAAGAAAGTGACTGTACCATGCAATGTCGTACTTCATCTATTGTTGATGAGGGCACATGAAGACATAGAACAGGATAGATATTTCTGGATAACTGCAAGAGTGCTGTGGCGTAATCAGTGGTACACAGATTACACCAGTAGGTACACCAGTGGTACTGGTGCCTAAGTGTAAAATTCATTAACAGAACATACATGTATGAGGGTCTCTAATCTCTTAAATTCTCTGATAGCCATGTCACAGTTAATATGGAATGAATTAGACCGAATTATATATATCTAAACATGGTACTATATTTGTGCCTTTCTTAACTTTCTCTTTAGAGTAGATGAAAATCATGTTCTGACTGAAATATTTAAGACATCACTGATATTGGGAAGAAAAATGAAATCACTACTCTTCCATTTAATTTTAACATTTCCAGCAACAGATCATGCTATAACAGAAGGCTATTGAACTTCCAACTCCAAAAACGTTGCTTTACTTGATATATTGATTTAGATTTCTCACTAGATATTTTTCTGTACAAAACATTTCAGAATACATTTCCCCATTATACCAAGTGTCTAAATCAAATGTGTCAGAATTGAGTCATCTTGAAGTTCTTAGCTCATATTTAGACATCTCAGCAAGAAGGTTTTGCAGAGGTGAATTTCAAAATTCCTGAGCAAACCCTTTAATTATAAATTGGTACCAGAATTGAAAACATGGGCCTAGATGTTTGTCCCTAGTGTCTGAAATATATAATTTATGTCTTTTGAATAACACATTATTTAACAGTTAAAAGACTAAAGCTACTTCTTACTATATTTTATTTTAAACATTAATTTACTGCCCACAACTTGGTCAGATGTGGGATTTTTTATAACAGATAAATTTAATTTACTCTGTTGAACTGACACCATGAAACTATAATGTACTAAGCAACGGGGAAATTGTGATATTTGAGGGTTTTGGCTACAGGCAGGAACATGCAACACAATTCAGAAAGGGAGGGATGCAAAGATTATTTAAACTTCTCTAACCTTTGGTTAGAGAAATTATTCCCATATTTCCCATGCTCCACTCATTTTTGCTTTTAGCTGATAGTGATGCAAATGGCTATTAAAATTGGTGAAGAGACTCAGTTCCTCCTATAGAAGCAGTTACATTAAACAGTCTTGCTCTCATGATCAAATTTTAGCTGGACTGGGTGCTCCTTTCATGAAGTATGCAGACCTGTTCTCCCAGTACATCCTTGCAGCCTGGCTTCAGAAATATAGATAGAAACAAACATACATAAGACTCTGTACTGATGTCCATAGTTCTCTAATCTGCAATCCAGAGAATGAGAGAAAATCCTTTCCCTACAGCTCCCTTTGTTTGCTTTTCTAGTAACAGTTCAACAAAACATAATAGCTACAAACTCATATAAGAAATCATCATATGTTCAAATTTTTCCTGTAGACATGTACCAGACTCTACACAGTTTACAGTTTCATTTATTTATTGCCTTCTCTGCTGTGCTTATTTACTATGATGCAGTAGCTGACTGAACTGCACAGTTGCATTAATCAAAGGTTAAGGAGCATTTATTTCTAAACTAGTCCAAGTGTTTACAAGCAAGCAGGCAAAAGTACTGGTAGATAAAAGTAAAAAGTAATTCTTATTTTGTTGCATATTATCTGAAATTGCACACAAAAGCTTAGACCAAACATTTTAAAATGCATTAATTTTATGAAGAGAATTTTATCTTTGGCCATTCCTTGAAGTCAGTGAAGTCAAACCACTGAAGAAGTTGGCTCACAATTCAAGAACTGTTGCAAGATGATAGCCTCAAACCATAGAATAAGCTTACCCTTAATTATCTTCCATTTCATCCTCAGGAGATGGTATAAAAATTTGAATGTAATACTCTGTTCTTCTTATAATGCAGTTCCTCTGAGAACTATTATATGGTTGAACGATACTTTGTGGGGTGGGTTGCTCTGTTTTATTTTAACTGAAGAATCCAAAAGGAAAGATAAAAAAAAAAATCTGAAAGAAATAAATCCAACTTTTCCATGCACCAGACAGGTTTGTGCTTGTGTGTTCAGAACTTTCACATCTGTGAACAACAAGCTTTCAAGACCTAGCTTTTGGGATTTTGTCAGAATAGAACAAATCAGAGGGAACTTAGGGATGCTGATAAAGACAATACCTTCATAACAAGGTTTTTAGAAAGTTGGAATTGCTATGTGGTTTTATACCTTTTTATGGATTCAGCAACAAGAGCAGAAGAAAAAAAGACATTTTTATCAAGCTGTGAAAACAAAATGTTAGAGAAACAAATCCTGACATACCTAAGTAGAAAAAAAAATCTTATAAACTTCTCTGAGACTTTTATGGCTAAGGCTGATTGATGCTTTCACTTGTAAAACCAAATCTTCTCATGAAGGTAGTCATAGATAGATGTGCTATTTAGGTCTGATTCATAAACTTGTCATTTGTCATGTAACAGGTTATATTTTCTTATATTTTATTCTTCACACAATTTTAATACATATTCGGAGGTCTTCTTGAATTGTGAACCATTTTCTTCTTTTGGGTGTAAGTGCGAGAAAATCAAGTATGTGAAAGACAGAGAAGGCATGGCATTTTTGAAAAGATGGATACTGCATGCCAGCATTATTTAAAGTGTATATAGAAACAGAATTGAAACAAGTATATAATGGCAAAATAGCATTGTTTTACCTAACACATAACCTCACATAAAATTATAATACAACACACCTCCCAGTCCTGGTCTCAAGCGGTTATCATAGCCATCCAGCAGACGATCCAATATTCTGGTAAATACTGTGGTATTGTCTTTAAGTTCATCTTGTGATGAGGTTTGTCCATAGCTGAAATACAGAACCATGAAGACTGAAAAACAGTAATCCACCAACAAGCTTACAAAGCAATTCAAAATTCTGTTTAATCTTGCTTATACGGTGTTTACGTTCACAATATCTCCCCCCTAAAACACTATTGTAGTACTTAATAGGGCTCTTTCACTGAAACATTTTCTTCTTAAATTGTACATTTTTTGTAAAATCCTTGAAAATCAGTGCCTCTCTACAAACACTGAGCAAACAGAATGTCAGTTCCTCAGTGTTCATCTCATTATTCATTAATGGTTATAACGTTCTGTGTGTTCCTCAGGAAAAGGCTCGTTTGTCAGCAAAAGATAACTTGTTTAATTCATAATAGTTATAAAGGGTTTGCATACAAAGAAAGATGTAGTAATTTAGAACACTGACACTTAAGTACTGAAAATAAATTCTAGAATAAGGATAAAACAAAAAAATATGGAAATGCCTACCTTATGAATATAGAAGTCAGTCGAGTGTTCATTTTCAATATATAATTTTGCTTTATTTTATTTCCTATTTTCCTTTAGCAATTAGATTTGGAGGAATACCTCCAACTTTTCCCTACAAATGTGTAACAAAACCATCTGTTGATACGGAAATCTCTTATGTCTATCAAGCTTCGCTTACAGATCCCTAATGTGTATCTCTAACTCAGCCAAAGGTCCTAAAATTTTGCTTGAACAAGGATCAAATTAAGCTCTTTGAGCTCAGCTACCAAAATCTTATTTCCATCAGTAAAAATGGAATGGAACCCTTGGGCTTAGTGACTTCTGTCTGCTGTAGATGACATCAGAATCAACCTTTTACTTAAATCTGAGACCTTTACCTGTCATAGATGATTCTCTTAGATTACAGTTGTCTTAAAGCCAAACCCAGTATAATTTTTTCATTCGTTGCTGGGAATACTTCCATTATAAACCTGTGTAGTCATTGTGACCAAAAGCAAAAACACTGCTTTCCAAAACATCATTTTGTCTCACGCGTCGCTACTGAACTGGATAACCAGTGCAGTGCCAAAACCCGTTGTTAAGATCAGGTCTAGTCACAGAAGTGATCCTTCCATTGGGCAGCTCGTTATCCATACAGCTACGGCGATCTGCGGCTCTCAGTGCTCTGCTAGCTGCTCCTGCTCTAACCAGCAAAGACCGTCTTATGAGGAATACACAAAATTATCTCATTCTATTGAAATACCTATAAAATTATTTTCTGTTAAGCTGCATCAAACATTGTTTATGTATCACATGTCTGATCCTCTCATATTTGATACAGAGAGAAGGAGGAAAGATACCCTGAATATAGGGGCCCTGAAAATGCTTCCAAGCTATTTTGCAACGCAGGTTTGAATATGTAACATACAAATTTAACCAAGTTTCAGAACAGACGCTCCTAGAAGTTTTACTAACTTTGTTTTATTTCAGTAGGGTGTGACTTTGTAGAGAACAACATTCAAGGGCTTTAATGCATATAGAACACTGTTTCTAATGAAGAGACAAAATCTCTAACAGTTTTAAAAAATACTGTTAATCTCCTCTAGCCATATCATATAATTTTGCTTTAAAAAGGTTTGATTTATATTTATTTTTCATGCCTACAGTTGAATTCTAAGTCACAGCCATTAATATTTCTTTTTCTTTTATGCTTCCTATATGTTACCAAATAACAAGTTCTCCTGCTGTCTCCAGTGCGCATTATCTTTCAAAGGATCATTCCTCATATGCCTGATGTAGAACTGCAACACGGGTCTTTTCACTGGATTAAATCTTACATTAACACTCATTGTCAATAAAGAAGCTGCTGTACATACATATCTCAAGGATAGTAGAAGGTCATCAGAATTAAGGTGGCAAAAGGATATAAAAAGACTTCTGAAATTGTAGTGGTAAATAAACGAGCATGTTTGCAGAAAAGGTGTCAGAAAGATGGACTGGTGGCAGTGCACTCGGCAAGGATGCAACAAAATGTACCACTCCCATTCTGGGTGTCACATTTGTCAGTACCCTCACCTGTTCTTCCCACCATTTTGTCAGAGGTAAAAAGCACCCTTAGGGCTGGTTTTAACTGACATATGATCACAACAGGAAGAATCTGGACATTTGTGTACATGCAAAGTGTACTGTAACTCCAGAGGGATTGTGATTTTTCATTCAAAACACATATATTAAAATAGTCCTAGTGCTGCTTTTTATGACAAGAAGAATGATATGGGAAGGCTGCATCTTTCTGTATCACAGACACTTCTAATTCATCATTCTTTTTTATCTTAAAGGATTAACGGCACTTCAGAAGAATAGGCAAGGGAAGTTACTATGACACGATGGTTTTAAAAACAGATATATTTCATGTAAGGTGTGTACATTTTGAGAGAAAGGTGACTGTAAGCGATTGTGTTTTCATATTAAACCACAGTATAATAAAAAACTGTGCACTAACTCCATCTACAGGTCATTATAATAGTGACACACCAGATAATTTTTAAACACTAGTCCAATGCAGTTAAATTCTCACTTTAAAAATGCACATGCATACCTTAAATATATAATAAATACATTTACACATGTATATATACACATATCTACATAATAAACATGTTTCCACAAAATTCTCTACCTAGGCCAGATGAAGTACTTCATGAATACTTTTAATCTCACTTTTCTTAATATATTATCAAAATAAAGGTATTGCTTCTAAAATGCCATGGTTATTCAATGCAGCAATTGTTACATGAATCACCTGATTTTATTCTTTTATTTTTAGAAGAAATGCTTGTACAGATGAACCTTTGCCCACCCCACTCTATCTAAAATTTCCAAGCTAGCCAGAAGGTAAGTTTATCTAGAGCTGCAAATGCATAAGGAGACACTATGGAGGTCAAGGCACAAATACACCTTTTTGGGATCACGGTTGACAATATGAAATTTCTAGTGCTTTTTGGTTATTAGGTAACATTGACTGGACTTTAATATTTTTAAAATACAGAAATATATCTATGCATCTTCTTAAACTGAATTCTGAATTGCAGAGAATATTTCAAGTGTACTGTAAACTCCTTGACAATCTTTAGTTAACTTACTAGTTGTTATATGAGGTGTTGTATGATTACAAATTGTTCTTAATACTGATGCTGGTTTTAGATTATGATTTCAACATATATTCCATATACATTCAGTGCAGCATGGTCTTTCAAACACAAACTGTTACGGGGTTTGAGTTTACAGATTCTCCTTCATCCAAGCAGTCCCCCTTCACCAGGATGGTCTACTTCAGATTTGCAAAAACAGCTACTAAGTTAGGACACAATCCTGACCAACAGACAAGTAAAAGTTTTGCCTCTTCTTGCAGGGACTATAAAGTTACTAAATAGCATTTAAATAAGGTTAAAAAAAGACTTGATTACACTTTTTTTTTTTTCCCTCTAAAGAAATTTGTATTTCTGAGCAGTCATTATCAGAGTAAAAAGGATTGCACAGGTGTCTCAGAGGTATTTCAATTTGTTTCAGAAAGGCTTTGCTTTTTTTTCTTCATAATATTGAAAAAGAGATGTTATGCAAACAAATTGTAGTTTTCTTTCAGAATTCCTTTGGTTATATTTAGCTGGGATTTGAATAGGGATTAACCTCCCCCAGTACACGTAGTAGTAGTGCAGCCCATGCAGTATTTGTCTCATGCTGCTGTATTAAGTTAAACATCCCAAAAATATGTTAGTGCATTAAAAAATATCCCCCCACCTTCTTTCAGTCAGTGCATTCAGGAGGAGGCTCCAGGCCCAGAGGCAGTCACAAAGCACCAGGAATCTCTTCATGGTGGGCTCTGAAATTAGAAGGAAACTAAGCATCAACATCCCCTGCATTTAAACAGGTACTGCGAAAAAAATGTCCAATTTAGGAAACTTTTGCAGAATAATTTGATGTCAGGCAATGACCTCACAACACTACAGCTCCTGGCATCCAGAATAAGGGAGCATGGCCTTGGCTGTTCTCATTTACCTTTTACTTTTAGACAGAGACTTAGGGCGGGATTTATTTTGCAGTAAGAGCGTATTCCTGTTTGCATTATTCTTGAATTTAAAAAAAACAGTTATGACTTAAAGCTGCTGTCCCCAAACTCTGTACCAGTTCTTAGTCAGTTCCCTCCTATGTCGAAAATGTGACAAGGAGCCTCCATAACATTTCTAGATAACCAAGTGTAACTGGTTTTTATTTGGCTTGAACTAGCCTGAGTCCTTCCAAACCTCTTGGAAGGTGTCAGTGTGTGATAGTGTGACTGGGGAGAGAGCAGTGTTTCCCTCATAGCCACTGCTTTGCTTTGATGTGGCAGAAGCAACTTCTTACAGATATTACTACTCTTCCCTGAAATAGTAGCATCAGAGCAGGAGTAAAATGATCCGATTCTGACTCTGTGATCTTCTGCTATATATGCACACTAATATTTTTGTTGGGCTAAAGGGCGCGATTCATAATCAAACCATGTGCTGACAACCTACACATCATCTCCTACCTCCCCACCGGTCTCTGCTGCTTGGAAATGGTTTTGAATTAGCAGCCTTCTCATCCCTTCTAGTCCTCCCTCCAGAGTTCCCTGAGTTACTCTCATTTACCTTTGAGTAAAAAGTAACACAACTTGGGTTTCTTTCTCTTTCTAATAAACCATAAAATACAAAGTTAACTGGTATTTGTGGAACCGGTGTTCTAGATTCAGCTGATTGCCTGGGAGATGCTGCAGGTCCCTTTACTTATCTGTGTGCTGGAATCCAGATGATTTTTAGTATTCATTACATTAAAAAGGGCAACAAAATAGGACGCCCGTATTTTCTCCCAGTAGTGAATTGGAGGTTTTTTAAATGCCTGAGAAAGCAAAGCACTGAACGTGCAAATGTTGTTGTACCTTTAAATAAAGCTACTCCAATTCACTGCACACTCTCAGGGACAATTTAAATCAATAAAATATCATTACAAAGCGGCATGTAAGCAATGAGATATAATTAATGCGTTTATAGCCAAATGATCGGCAGATAAGCATGGAGTGGGGCTGAGCTAATCTCACTGGGTAGCAAAGAGCTGGCTGTGACTGGGAAGCGTGGATAAAGATCTTCAGGGACAGACTGCATCTTAACTTGCCCTGTAACCAGCCCTCTTACAAAGGGAAAGGCAACATCTGTAGCTTCAAAAATCGCCTTCTCCCGGTCCTGCCAACTTCTGCCTTTGCAAAAGGCTCCTCGGGATAAAGAACGCAAAGTGAATTATTCCCAACTATCTTGATCTGTTGAGCTCCACGCTTGCCCCCCTCCCGGCACCACCCCCCGCTTCAATAAACCCATACAGGCGCTATAAATCCTGGAGAAGGAAAGTTTCTTGCAGCTAGAAAAAGCAAATGTTAGCAAAGACTTTAAAGGAGCGTTGGACCCCCGCAGCCCCCCAGCCCCTGGCCTCCCCCTACCCGCACCGCTTGGGGAACCAGCCCGGGTGAACGTTCCCATTCAAAATGGGAGAAAGATCCACGTTTTGGGAGAATGTCAGCAGCGCCCGCTGGAAAAATTTTTAAAAAAAAAAAAAAAAAAAAAAAAAGAGGAAAAAAAAATTAAAAAGGGGAAAAAATTAAAAACAAAAACCGGGGGAAGAAGAGAACATTTTGATGCAGTTTTGACTCCCGGTGGGAGATTTGCCCATCTCTGAGGCGCAAATCAAGACTTGTTTTCCTCCCGGCATTTCAACTTTGTATTTCCCCCTCACCCCGAGAAAGCCACCCCTCCCACCGCCTCCCGCGGAAGGGGAAAAAGAGGGGGAAAAAAAAGAGCCCCAAACCCAAAAAAACCTTTCCCAAGCGACCGATGCAAATCAGTCCACTCTAACATATATAATATAAATAAATAAGACAAATTGCAATGCCCGTCGATCGCTGCGGATTTTCAAGCTGGAGGGATAAGGAATAAAAATCCCACCGACCCGGCGGTACCTGCGGAGAGGGGAGAGGAGCCGCCTGCGCGCCTGGACGCGGTGCCCGCAGCCGGGAGCGCCCGGAGGGGTGCGGGTGTGTGTCTGCGCGTCCGTTTGCGCGCCGGGCTGCGTGCGCGGGGTACGAGCGAACGGCCGCCCTTACCGGAGCCCCTCGGGCGCGGGTCCGCGGCGCCGCTGCCCTGCTCTGCCCGCCCGCCCGCGCGGAGGCTGCGCGGCTCCCTCTCCGCCGCTCGCTCCGCCGCTCACTCCTCCTCGGCCATCGCCGCCGCTCCACTCCTCCGGGCGCAGCACCCGAATTTCTCTTCACAATATTCCGACCGCCGCGGTACAACAAAAGCTTTCTCTTTACCAAGACAGTAGTAATACGTCCCAGGGTAAACCGGATGTGAAATAGGCTGTGACTTCATGCCAGAGAGATTTTATTTTAGAAAGGAAGGTGGTACCAAGCTCTCATCTAGAGACCAATCCGCCCATTTTTTATATGCAGCACAATTTAACTTCCAATGCTCTCGCCCTAATCCCTTTCTCTCTGACTGCAGACTCAAATCCTTCTACAATCTGCAGCGTTCTTATTATTGGGGGGGGGGGGGGGACGGTGGCCGGCTGGGGGGAGGCACGGACGGAGATCATTTCTGCACTCCTTGTCCGAACAGAGGTTTT
>WYDI02011112.1:0-13124 GCA_009867235.2 Psittacus erithacus
GATGGGGCAGCCACAGCTTCTCTGGGCACCCTGTGCCAGCGCCTCAGCACCCTCACAGGGAAGAGCTTCTGCCTAATTCCTGCTCCTTTGCTGTTTGCTTCCCAGCCGGGCTCTCCTGGGTGCTTGTGCAAGCAAAGGCATTCTTGTGTCTGGGTAGGTGCTGAGAAAACTCGATGTTGTGACCAGTTCCCCCAGCACTGCAGTGCCCTGTGGCATCACAGCAGCCTCCTTGGTGCTGTGGGTAACGGCCCCCCTCTTTTCCACCCCATCCTTGGCATCTGTGCAGAGGTGGCACCAAAGTTGAAGTGGTACCCAAGCAGAGGTGGCATCAAGCAGGTGTAGCACCCCTCAAACATCAGTGATCCCCTGCAGACCTTCCATCACCAAGTCCCCATTGGGGTGCAGGGTTCCGGGGGACCCCAGAGGGGTGCTGCAGGGAGAAGACCGGGGTGATGTCAGGGGCCTGAAGTTCCCAGCTGGCCCAGCCCTGCTGGGAAGCCGATCCCTAAAGGGTGCTGTGTCCGTGCGAAGCCTGTCCCCTCTCCCGTCCTCTCCTGCTGTACCTCCTACAAGTTTCACTCGTCCCTCCCACTCCCTCCCAATGCTCGCCTTCTGTCAGGGAGCCGGGAAAGGCTGGGATAAGCAAAGGGCTCTGTGAGTGAGGCTACCAGTCTGGCTGGCTGCCTCCCGCGGATGCTCGGGGCCGGGGAGCAGGGCAGCCGGCGTTCCCATGGACCTCCCCAGCGGGATGCTCCTCGCCTGCTCCCTCTGCCTCCTGCCTGGTAAGTGCCTGCTCCCCTTCCTGCGCCCACCCCGATTCCCAGGACAAGGTGAAAGAACCGGGAATAACTTCTGCTTGTTTGGGAAAGGTGCTGGAGGAAGCCCGGGGTTAATAAGGGTGCTGGAAAACTCTTGCCAGGCGAGTTGAAAGGGATGGAGACCTTTGGGCTCTCCAGGAATGAGCGGGCAGCTCCACATCCTCCCAGCCCCCTCCTCGGCTGGGCTGCTGTTAGAGCAGGATTAGTCCGTGTTTTTCTTAAGCATCAGATGATGGGGGAATAAGATACCCCCCGTGACTCCAGACCCTTTTAGCTAGACTTAACTTTCGTGCCCTACAAGTGGTTTGTCCCGTGGCACACGAGGGGGGCTGCGCAAAAGGCGATTGTTCGGGGTTAAATAAGTTAAAGAGGAGGTTTCAAGCAAGCGTTTGGTTTCAGGAGGCTGCTGCTTCCCCCCATACGTGCGGGACGAGCCCTACCAGGGGCTGAGATGGGAACGGGGGCGGGGTGGGAGCCGGTTATGCTGCCTCCTGGCCCCTCGCCGGCGCTTTTGGGCTCTGTCCCTGCGGAAGGAGCCTGCCCAGCCGCGGTCATTGCTGCTGCAATTCCATCTGGCACGCTCCTGCACGCAGCCCAGGCTCCGAGCAACCAGGCTGAGACTGCTCAGTGCTGGAAAGCAGGGGAAATAAAGAGCTTTTCCCCATTACCAGGAGCGCTGCCACCGGCTCACGCTTCCCCACTGCACGGCTCCGAGCATCCCGATGGAAAAGCGCGCCAAGGCGGTTTCTTTCCTTGCTGCTTTCCCTTTTCCCCCCTTTCTAATTGCGTTGCTGCTGCATCCTTTAAAGCAAGCCGCAGCCGAGCCGCCTTCCTTTGCTTAATAGGGACCATGTGTGCGCCCTGCATGGCGGCAGCGGACGCGGGGCTGCCTGCGTGGAGCTCCGGCACGGCCCCGGCGTGCTTACGTGGGCAACCGAGCCCAAAGGGGGATCCCCCTTCGGGAAGATGCTGCTCGGAGATGTGTGATGGGTACCTGGGGGAGCTGGGGGATGTGGCTATTGGCAAGCTCCACGTTGGGCTGGACAGAAAGCCTCCACGTGAGAGTTTCTGCCCATGGGTTTTGCTGTATGTGATTCTGTCCACCGGGATTTCTCTCCATGGGTGTTTCAGCCCATGGTGTTCCTGCTTGTTTGTAGAGTAGCCAGCAATGGCAGCGCAGTTGAGGCAAACATGAGCCATGTGCTGGCGAAAAGGGTTCATGCTTCCACTGCTCCATGGTGGTCTCTGGGCTAGGCTATGTTGTGGCTATGGGTTGATGTATTTTGATGAGGACTAACGCTGATGTTTTGCTACCTGGAGTAAAAGGAAGTTTGTGCAGTGTGTGATACCCTGCCATGGGCTGAGCTGAGAGTCCCAGGCTGGGATGTGCATCTTTGGGGATGGTCCATTTGCTGTGCCTCTGCTGGTGCAAACCCTCAGGTGCTTCACCCAAGGTGTTCCTAAACGTTGGGTCAGGCCAGGCCAGTTCCTCTTCCTCAAGGCTTTGGTGCAGGCAAGGTGCATTTCTAGGCTGAAAGCAGGAGACCCCAGCCAAGGGATCCTGGGCCATGGCTTGTTAAATTAAACACCTTCAGTGACAATGGATAGACTCATTTCCTGTTGACACTGCAGCTTCCACAAGGATCCAGGGAGGATGAGCTGAGACAGAATCATAGAATGGTTTGGGTTGGAAGAGGCCTTAAAGCTCATTTAATTCCTGAGAGGAAGGGACACCTCCACTAGACCAGGCTGCTCCAAGCCTTGTCCAGCCTAGCCTGGAAGCTGCTCTAAGGTCTCCCCTTAAGGAGCCCTCTCTTCTCCAGGCTGCCCCAGCCCAGCTCTCTCAGCCTGGCTTCAGAGCAGAGCTGCTCCAGCCCTGACAGCATCCCTGTGGCCTCCTGTGGATTTGTGATAACTTCCCTTGTGTCAAACCATGCATCTGTTTTCCCTCACTGGTCCAGTTTTCCAAAGGAGGTAGCTAGCTCCATCCCTCTCTGAAGAGTCACCAAATGATAAAACCATTGTGCTGACTCCATAGGGCATATTTGGAATTGTCCAGGTGGATCCCCAAGGGAACCCTTCAATCCAGGCTTTGATGGTGGCTTTCATTTGGGTGGCTGCACAGCCACCAGAGTGGGGCTGAGTGGAACCCCACCTATTGTTGTCCATCCACTGGCCAGGGAAGGTCTGATAAACAACCCCCTGAGGTACATGGGGCCATGAGAAGCCAACCCCCTCATTCCATCCACAACATATCACTTTCCTGGGGTCTCCCTGGGAAAGGGGCCATCAGAGACCTACCCTTATTTATTCCTGATGCCATTTGTGTTATCGCTAATGAATGCGCTGCAAGTGAATAATCAACATGTTCCTTAGGGCTGCAAAACGTGGCCATCAACCAGCTCCTCCCTGGCTTTTGGGGGCCAGAGAGCCGGAGTCACAGCAGCACAAGGTACTGGTGTAGCTAACGTCCCAGAGCTGTTTGTCAGAGATCCTGTGGGTAACCAGGAATGTTACAACACAAGAGCCGGCGATGACTGATCCTCTGTTCATCCTTAGTATTCCCTGGCTCTCCATCTGCCCCTGCAGCAGCCACCAAACCCTGGGTTGTTTCCTAATAGCTGATGACAAATGCTGGCTTTGAGATAGTGACCTGGAGAGGAATCTGATGCTTTCAGCATCTCATTCAGCTTCAGAGGGTTTAAAGCTGGAGGGAAACAAGGACACATTGCTGCCGCCCCACTCCTTCTCAGGGCTTGATGGCATTTGCCCAAATGCCCTATATAAAGCTTAAAGATTTTCCAGATAAGTTAATATTTCCATCTTCAGAAAAGAAAAGGTAATGTGCATGGTTGTAGAGAAGGTCCTGACACCACCAGAGCCTATGTGGTGGTGGGGATGGGGTCAGCCCAGCGCTGGCTGGCCAGCAGCATCCCCAATGATACTGAGGATGCAGGGATCACAGTAGCAATGCTGGGGTCTGTGGACCTGCTGCCTCATTGCAGACGTCACGTCTCCTCTATGGGCTTGAGCAGTGAGGGAAGAATCAGTAGCAAGGACAGCAAAGTGCCAGACTGAGCTGCTTGACCCTGGCACACTCCAGGCTTTTGGCAGATCATGGGATCCAAGACTGGTTTGTGCTGGAAGGGACCATAAAGCTCCTCCAGCTCAACCCCTGCCATGGGCAGGGACACCTTCCACTGGAGCAGCTTGCTCCAAGCCCCTGTGTCCAACCTGGCCTTGAACACTGCCAGGGATGGGGCAGCCACAGCTTCTCTGAGCACCTGTGCCAGCGCCTCAGCACCCTCCCAGGAAAGAGCTTCTGCCTTATCTCCAACCTGAACTTCCCCTGTTTCAGTGTGAACCCATCACCCCTTGTCCTATCGCAACAGCCCCTGATGAAAATTCCCTCTCCAGCATCCTTGTAGCGCCCTTCAGGTACTGGAAGATAATTCCACAGAGGAGCCCGTGCAGGTCCAGATACAGGCTCTTATGGGCTGGACTCAGCCACAGCATTTGAGATGCTTCTCCCCACCATACCATTGGCTCGCTCCAGAAGCTCTGTGAATGTGGTGGAGGCCAGTGAACAGGCTGGGTTTGCACAATGCAGTCAAACACATTGACAACTTTCCTTGCATTCAAAACACAAAGAGAAGGAAATTCTTCCAGCAGCCCCACTGCCTGGCTCGCATCTTCTTAAGTTGTAAGGTTTTGGAGCTAAAGCCCCAACCATCTCATGGCAGCAGAAAACAGGCTTGGAGCATCATAGCAAGCACCACCAGGATGTGTAATAGCACCTTCCCAGAGTCCCTTTGCCAGAGTTGAATCCCATTGCTTGCCCAAAGGATGCAGGCAGGAGGCATGGGCAGGAGGATGATGCTGGGACTCTGAGAGCATCCCCATCCCGGAGGTTTCCTTGCAGGGAGGACTTATTTTGAGCCTTTCTGGCAGCAAAGGTGCCGTTTATTCCAGTATTGTTCCCCAAATGCATTTTGTTCTTTTCTCCTTCCCAGTATTTGACCTGACAAGAATCAAAAGCTTGGACTCGACAGAAGCTGCAGTTCAGAAAGGAGGTCTTGGAGGCTTCCTGCCTTGGCAGCCTCGCAAGCAAAACATGTGGCTTCTGGTCACTTATTTATGACAGTGATGTCACTCCTGACAAGAAGATGAGGCTCAGCTCTTTGGGCTGCTCAATCTCCCTGACAACCTCTCCAAAAGCTCCCATTAGTTTAAATGTCCTCTGATTATTTATTTCCTTTCCCTTTCTGCCTCCAATGCACCCTCATCTGTCAGCTTCCTGAAATCCCTCTGTACCCGGTGCCTGGAAGGCTTCTTCCAGTTCATTTTGCTTTTCCAGCCCCATCACCTCTCCTGGTTCCCACAACCTGCTGCATCCCTACCTGGGATGCTGCAGCATGATGAGTGGCACCAACCCCGTACAGCCCTTCTCCCTGCTCCCCCTGGTTCAGATACATTTGCACTTTATGAAGCATTCCTGCTATTTATGTGGGGGTTTGTGTTGCTTTTCATGACCAGACTGCCTGCACAATGGTGTCCTAATGCAAGGAGCCATGGGATAGGGGTCCCCAACTTGTCCCAGTGTTCCCACTCCCCACAAACCTCTGCCTGGGGCTCTGCAGTGCAAAACCTCCGCTGAATGCAACAAGAATCAGAACAAAACCCATCACATCCTCTTTGACACTCGTTCTGCACCCAAATGGTGATACCTCTGCATCACCTGGAATTGAACCTTGCTTGATATATAAAGATATTGATATATAAAGATATGGGATACATAAACCCAAAAGACTTCCCTTTTCCAGACAGATCCAGGGTGCCACCCCATGTTCCCAGTGTTCCCATGACCTTCCTGTCCCTCCCTTTACCCATCACTCCTCTCAATGGCCGACCCTGGCCTCTGGTCTCCAGTGGGTAACAGTTAACTCGGGAGAGGTTTGTGTTTGTTTTGTGGTGTTAAATCAGGTCAATGTACCACAAAATGTGCTGGCTCCCATCCCCACATCCTTTCCCTCCCTGCTTTCTACAGTTTCTGTTTGTAGGATCTCAAAGCTCCTTACCTCAGCGTTCCTTGGCCACACTCCGCACTTCTCTGCTCATGGAGCCAGTGCTGCAGATTTGGACTGCAAAAGTCGGGTTTATCCTGAGCATTCCTGCCTATCAAAACAATTCCCATCCTGAATTCTTCTGCCTGGGAAGCGCCATTCCCAGCCTCTCCTGTTGACAACCCCTTCATACTCCTATACATACCAAACATGATCCTTTCGCTGCTTTTAAAGCTGTCCTTAAGGAGGATGCTAAGATATTTCATTGGCATGAACCATCCATCAGCTACTCTCTGCCCAAAGGTGTGTGAACATCCAGGATATCAGTATCCATCCCCGCAGCTCCATCTCCCGCATGGTCCTCCTGGACCATGTCCCTCTATGCTTAAGCAAAGCCAGGGAGGAAATAACATTGTTAAGATAAAACCCCAGCATCTCCTTGTAGAAGCTGTGAAGTCTTTGCACTCGTGGAGGGTTCGGGTATGCTGCTGGCCTGAGCAAAGCCTGTGTGCCTCTGGATAAAGATGTTCACTGGGTGTCATGGGCTGATACCTATGGGCTATGGGATGCGGGCCATGGGATATCATAGAACCCCACACTGGTTTGTGTTGGAAGGGACCTTAAAGCTCATCTAGCTCCAACCCCTGCCATGGGCAGGGACACCTTCCACTGAAGCAGGTTGCTCCAAGCCCCTGTGTCCAACCCGGCCTTGAACACTGCCAGGGATGGGGCAGCCACAGCTTCTGTGGAGTGCAGCATTTTGCATCCACCAGGAATAAAGACAATGCAGAGCTGGAGCTCCTTGGCACAGATACTGCTCTTCCTCTGGCCCAGGGGTGGCCTTTGTCCCCATCAGTTTCTCTATTGCATGCAGCCAGGGAGGCTGTGGCCATGATTTGGGCAGCTCCTGCAACCATGGGTAGGCAAAGGGGCATCTCCAGCAGCCCCAAAACACCCTGTGGGTCCTGCTCCTGGCAGAGGGAGGCGATTCCAGACCAATCCCCCAGGATTTGCTCCCTGGCAACCAAGTTGCTCTTGGAGCTGTCAGAGGGGAGGAGGGTCCTCTCCTTCTCCCTTCTCCTTCTCCCTTCTCCTTCTCCCTTCTCCTTCTCCCTTCTCCTTCTCCCTTCTCCTTCTCTTCTCTCCATGCCTGTCCCAGAATCCCTGGCTTCACCTGATTCACTTTTATAGCAGCCTGGAGGAAAAACACCTTTTTCCTTTATCATGGTTTATCACCCTTCATCAAGATGGGATAAAACCATAGACATCCTTTTGCCCTGGTAGCAGTGCTAGGCACCCCCAGGAGTACATTGATGCCTGATGGGGTGAAGCCCCTTTGCAGGTGGGCTGGAGGAGGGGTTACTTGCTGGGCTTGCACAGCTGAGGTCCCTAAACCCTGTAATTGAACCTGCTTAAAGCTGCAGCTTTGGGATAGCTGCTCCTTGGGTGCTCAGTGCTGGAGAGAGGAGTGCTGGGTGCTTGCAGGTGAGGGTCTCACATCTTCCCCTCCATCACTGCTGGCTGCAGGGATACCACAGCATGGAGCTGCTGTGCTGGGGTAAACCCACCCCTGTTTCATGTAGGATGCTTTTGGGGCTCATTGTACGATTCGTAGGAGCAGCATTCCCAAGATGGTTGGATTTGGAGGCACCTCTGGAGGTCCCCTATTCCAAGCCCTGCTCAAGCAGGTTGTCCAGGGCTGTGCCCAGTTGGGGTTTGGATGTCTCCATGGATGGACACTGCCAGCCTCTTGGGTCAGTCTCTGACCTCAGTGAAAGGGTGTTTTCTCTTCCCATCGCAGCACTTTGACAGGATCCTCCTTTTCTCTCACCAGGATTCACTGACACCTTCAACATTGACACCAAGAGACCCAAAATCATAGCTGGCTCCAGGGAAGCGTATTTTGGCTACACGGTGCAGCAGCATGACATCGGAGGGAAGAAATGGTAAGTGAGCTCTGGGCTGGGCTCTGGAGAGGGGGGGATGTAAAGCAACCTACCCAAAACATTGGAATTCTCCCTCTGCTCCATCTAACCACCAGTTTGGGGTAGGCAGTGTTGCTGCTTGGAGGGTTTTGCTCTTAGTGATGCTGATGCCAAGGCAACCTGGGCGAAAGAGAGAATAGAAACACTCTTCCTTTTGAAAACAGGAGGTTTATATGAGGGATAATGGTGTATTTTGTATCTGATAGCGTGTATGGGTGAAGGGCATTTATATGAGGGATAATGGTGTATTTTGTATCTGATGGTGTGTATGGATGGAGGGCGTTTATATGAGGGATAACGGTGTATTTTATATCTGATGGTATGTGTGGATGGAGGGCACTGTGCTGTGGCAGGTGCTGTGCATGGGGCTTTGCTCCAGACAGGTCCATGGTTCCCAGGGCCCCTTGGCCTCCAGTGCTTTCTGGAAACCCGTCTGGGTTTTGAGTCGAGGCCATCCCCTTTAATACAGTTTCCACCGAGGAGCCGTGGTCTGCAGAAGCGCTCAGACCTGCCCGCGTCCATCAGGAGCGCGGGATAGGACTTGGATGGGCTTTGCTCAGGTTTTGGGTTTCGTGGCAGGTTTTGCTCCTCGCCAGGGCTGGTTCCCGCTGGGGGATCCTGCGCAGATGTTGGCAGAGACCCTCGGTGCTCTCCAGGAGCACATCTGGATGCTGCAGGGTTGAGGGCAGCTCAAAAACCCATCAGATTCCCTGCAGCTCAATGACTGCAGAGCTGAAGGATCTGCCCTATGGGTGAATGACACCAAAGAAGGGATCAGTGCAGGTGGATACCCCTGAAACTCAAACCTCAGACCTGTGCTGATCTTTGCTGGTGGGGGCACAGGGCTGCACCCTGTCCTGTGTCCTCACTGCAAAGAGGAGCAGGGAGGTTTGGTTTAACCTCGGTCTCCCCAACTTCCATCAGCATGGCCTGCTTGCTGCTTCCCTAATGGAAGGCTGGGGCCAGCAGCCCAGGCACGCTGCGGTGAGCCTTTCCACTGGCTCCCAGCCCCAGCTTCCCACAAGGATTGTGTGCTTTTCCCAAATGATCCCATGCATGCAGTTAATGGGGTGATGCTGATGCTGGGAGCTCTGTCTGAGCTCCAGTGTCCTCACTGCATCCCAGGGAGCTGTTTGCAATTAATCCTGTGCTGATGTTTCTGCTCTCTGGGTCACTGTTTCCTTCCAGCAGAGACATGAGTTAATATTCATAAAGCTGTGAATGGTGGGATAAGGATCAGCTTCCCACTGGGAGCGTATGCTCTGGGATAGGCTGGGAAGAGAGGGGTGCAGCCCATGAAGCTGCCTCTGTCCCATTGCAGATGGGTCCTGAGGAGGTATTTTAACACCCAGCATCCTCTCTGAGGTTCAGAGACTCACTTCTGTGTGATGGTGATGCTCAAGACCCTGCTTCAGCTCAAGATCAAGCACAGGCTTACTCATGGCCAGGCTGAGTCTCCTCAGGAGCATGACCATGCCAGGTCCCAGAGCATCCTTGCTAAGCCATTGGGTGTTCAGTGCCTGCCTGGGCTGGTTTTGTTGCTCTGCACAGATTTCTGCCCAAAGTGAGCTCTCAGAGGGAAAGGCCCTGTGGAGATTGGTGGAAAACACCTGCTTTTTACAGTTTTCAGCTCAATTTTAGCTGTAAGTGCTGTTTTAAACGTGATCCTGGCCGTGCCCTGGCAGAGACCGCAATTCCTGCGCTATCTGGGGGCTCTTACGCCCTTTTTCCCCTCATGCCACCATCACTGATGAAGTCAAGCACCGTCTTCCCTGGGGACCAGCAAAGGGAGGGGTTTTCCTCCTTTCCCAGCAGGACACTGGAGCAAAGACCATCTCTGGTTCATTTTGGTCCTTTCACATCTCTCCTGCCAGCACCAGGCAGGACCCAGCTGTAGTTTTCTCTTCTGTTGATTCCTCTGCATGAAGGAAGGGGATGTTCTCTGCACAGAATGAGTGCATGTCCATACACAAGTACAGCATCTTTTTGAATGTGCAATTATGCCGTACAAAATGTCTATTAAATATGTGTGCACGGTTAAAAATGAAGCCACGGTGACTCACTCTGGTTAAAGGATAAATGACGGAGCGAACAAAACATCTATAGCATAAACCAAAGGAGTACAGATTGAGCAGGGTAATAGTCCTGCTGAGCCTCAGCCAACCCCAGGAGCTGGCAGGAAGAATGGAGATGCAAAGATGAAACCCCAGTTGCTGGTAGAAGCCAGATGAGCATCGTTCAGTATCATCCCAGAGGAGCTCAACAAAGCCTATTGAAATGCAGAAGAGTTCAGAGGAGCTAAATAGTTATCTCAGAAGGGGTTCCTATAGAAGTGATGGTTATAACAACGTGCAGAGACCCTGCTGCCAAATACCAAATGTGGAATCTGAGGACTTTGGCACCTATCCTTCAGTCTGAGTCTTTTAAAGCTGCTTTTGGCTAGTGTGGATGGCTTTAGAAGGGTTTCAAAGCAGCTTTCATATATATATATGCACACACACACATATGTGTGTGTAAAGACATATTTGAGTGTATACAAGCTCATGTATCATGTTCTCCTTCTCCAGGTATATTTTTAGTTGTGACTATGTCCCTTTTTCTAACCTGTTGATGAAGGAGCCAGGTCATTTGCATGTGGGGCTGTAACTGCAACCCCAATAGTGGAAAATCTGGGAGGAAAGAATTTGGATTATTAAACTCCAGGGGGAAAGAAGTTTGGAATACACTGCTCAGAAAGCTCATCAGTTCAAGGGGTGGCTTTTCTCTGCTCACCATCTTCCAGAGCAGCAAGAGGCTTTCAGACTTCTCTCTGAACACGTTCTCTCCCTCTTTCATTAAGCCGGAGGTGCAACCCAAGTGCCTTCTCCAAGTATGTGAATGGAAAGAATGACAACAGGCTACTGAAATTCACCCTAATGAGAAGATGTAGCTCCATACAGCGGCAGTCAGGCAGTGGCTGCCCTGCTCTGGGATGCTCCTGGTGTTGGCAGGGCAAGTGGTACCCATGTTACAGGGTCTGAGCATCCTTGATGAGCATTGTGGGGGAAACCTGGGGGAAGTGGGAGCTCCCTGTGCTTGGGCAAAGTGGCCTGGCGGGAGTTCTGGTTGAAGGAGAGTGTGTGACTATGAGAGCAGAGATGATGCTGGTGTTGATCTGAAGTGATGAGCAACCTCTGCCCCAAGTCCTGCCTTGTTTCCTGTCGTTGTAGGGGTATTTAAAGTGTGAATCATATCAGTCTAGGAAGGCTTAGTGCTGTAGATGGGTGTATTTGAGCAAAATAAGTGTGGTCAAACATGCAAAGAGTTTCCACAGATGGGATGTGTGTCCCTCAAACGTGGAAGCTCCCATCTCAATGTGTGCTCTTCTCATGCTGCTCAGGGGTGTTTGTCGTCAACAAATTGTCATCACATGGATTTGAGGGGAAAATGTCCTTAGAGGTCCAGAATCAGGGGAAAAAAGGCAAAAATGTCTGGTCCATCTTTCACCTCCTTTCCCAATTGCTTTTCTTGATTGCTTCCCATCACCCCATAAGCAGGAGCTGTGTCACTCCCTAAGGAAGGACAGAAGAACCCATTCCCTGCTCCCACATGTGCACAGGAGGACACACCAACCACTGCCCTCGGCTTTCCATTATCACCAGACACCCCAGTACAGAAGCAGGAGAGGGAAAGGAGCCTGGGGTGCAGGTTGTGACTCCATGGAGCAGAGAGCAGCGTCCGTGATGCTTCATGCAGCGAGCGCTGGGACTTCTGCCCTGTGCTGGCTTGTGGATCTGTGGATCGAAAGCTTCCAGCTATGTGAAAAATGAAGCTTGAGGAGAACTGGCTGTGGAAGGAAAACCCTGGGAATAAACAGCCATTAGCCTTTAGAAGCTGTAAAACTAATAAACACAGCATTCCCAAGCTAGCTGTGGCTGGGCCTTCACTGATGCTGCCAGCGAGGTGGCACGGCTGGGGAGCCAATGCGCTTCAAGGGAGGTAGGTCCAGTGTTTGGGATGCTGGATGCTCTCTAGGTACTCTCACCCTCCTGAGCTCATGTCTAGTGCTGTCTTGACCCTGCTTTGCAGCAGAGGAGTGCAAAAGGGAGGTCCCCTTGAGCCCCTCCATGCGCAGCTCCCCACTGCCCTCAGCAAGAGCTCATCCTTACAAGGCTAACCCCATTCCAAGAGCGCCTGGAATGGGGCATCCTCCTGAGCCCCATCCCCACGACTCCTCCAGGCACAGACATGACGTTTCCAGTCTGAGCCTGGCCAAAGGGAAAAAGGAGGAGGGAGAACAGAGAGAAATCTGCTCGGTGGATTTAAGGCTATAATTGTGCAGATCTGGAAAAGCAGTTAAAGGTTTGCTATTTCCCTACTACTGCGAGCGGCTTTCTTGGCTCCCATTCTCCTGTGGTTTGGCCGGTACCCGAGCGCCTGGATTATTTTGGTGAAAGGGTACATAACTGCAGAGCATTCCTCCGGCACAGGGATAATGTCTGCTCCCAGCTCTCCCTCCCACCATGCCTGCAGGCCCGGGCTGCCCACAGGGTGTGGGATGCTCCAGCAGCCCACCCCATCTCCTGTGTTCAGGATTGTCCCTTCTTTGGGACAATACAGCCTTTTTATCCTAGAAAACCCCATAGGCTTTGTTATGGCATCACTGGGCTCTTTGGGACTGCCTTGCCTGGCACTTTCCCAGGGTGTCTTCGAGGACACGGGACATCTGACATCCTTGCAGCAGATCCTCTTGGCCATAAAGCCCTGTGGTTATCACAGGTTCCGGGGCTGGTTTGCATCAGCTGCAAGGTTGAGCCCTTTCCTTTCTTTCATGTGTTTTTAGAACGCGTTTGGTCTACTCAGAAAAATAGATGTGGTCCCATGTTGCTTACTGCAGGGCTTGCAAAAGAGAGGGCCTTGCAGGAGGACATCCCCTTGCAGACAAACCAGTGCTCTTTCAGCCCGTTACAAGCCAAGAAGAGGAAGGAAATGGTTTGCCACCCCATCCAGCAAGAAAGCAAAGCTGCACTTGGTGTTCTTGTCCTCAAGGGATCTGGTGGGTGGCACGTGCAGAAATGGGGATTTGGGCTACACAGCAAATCCAGCTGGTGGGGAGCAGCTGCTCAGGGAGACCTCAGAGCAGCTCCAGTGCCTAAAGGGGCTACAGGAAACCCGGAGAGGGGCTTTGGCCAAGGGCCTGTGGGGACAGGCCAAGGGGAATGGCTTTAACCTGCCAGAGAGGAGACTGAGATGAGCTCTTAGGCAGAAGCTCTTCCCTG
>WYDI02011114.1:3885-23755 GCA_009867235.2 Psittacus erithacus
GGAGGTGCTCCACTCCCCTGATCATCCTCGTGGCCCTCCTCTGGACTTGTTCCAACAGTTCCATGTCCTTTTTATGCAGAGGACACCAGAACTGCACACAGTACTCCAAGTGAGGTCTCACAAGAGCAGAGTAGAAGGGCAGGAAGCAATATTTTCAGTTGGAAGATACTGGAAAGAAATACTGAAAGTATGTTTTAAGATGGGTAATACAATATGTATGTTCAAATATCCGAGGCTACTATGTAACCTACAGCATGCCTGCAATTCTCTTTAACACAGAAGAGTCAAAAAGATTCACAGTTTCACAGGTCTTGATTTACTGCATTAAGTAATCCCTTTAATCCACCTGCAAAGTGGAGGGCTCTACATCCTGGAAAATCAGCTGCTGTGTTATGTTGCACAAATTCCCACATGCTGCTCTGAATGCAAGACACAGAGAACCTGCAAAAAGGCACTGGAACCATGAGGAGAGGGCAAGATACCATCAGTATGATTGCCTTGCCCTGCATCCACCAATGGAATTCTTCATGGTTGCAGTCCTGCTAGGTTTCCAGAGCAGAGAGTGGATAAAGCACTGAAAAGTTGTTGGTAAAGTTTTCTGCATTAGAAAAATGAGTTTCTGAAGAGACACTCATCACTTCTGAATTTCAGATGTACACTGAAACACACTTACATGCCATACAGCCACTTAAAAACATTTGTGTCTGTTCTCTCAAGCTATCTGAGATCCTCCTGTATGTACACAGACTGTTTACAAGACATCATATAAAATGATACTTCTCAATTAAAAGGAGAAGCACTTCACCAAAAAATGAGATCCTACTCTCCACTGCTACACAGAGCACAGAGTAGAAGACTAGAAATGCAATGAGGATAGAAAATGAGCTTCAGGCTTTTTGTGCTCATCACCACAATCAGGTACATGACTGAACTACATCAAAATAGCCACATGGCAATGAGAAAATGAACCAAGGCCACACACAGGATTTGAAAGATTCTGCTGGAACCTGAATGCTGAACAATGTTCCAAACCACCACAGTTAAAACATTTTCACATAAGCTTCTTGTGCTACTGGTCATATATTCAACAGATATTGCAAGCCTGTAATACTTCTTTCTGGATCCAGCACAGTATGGCAAATATATAGTGTACAAAAGAGAATTCAGAAGTTAAAACTAAGATTCAGATGTTTAACTAAGATTCAGAAGTTTCCTCTTTATGAAATATTCTGCGCATAATAATATAACTTTATTTCTCCACTTTTATCGGCTGTTTTCACCTGATGTTTCTGACATTATGTTGAAGCTCACAATCCAGTATGTTTGAGACGGTGCCACATCAAAACAAGTGGAAAGTTCCACTAGGTTGAAATGAAGAAAAAATGCAAAGTCACTTTGGATTATGTACCAGAACAGAGATTCTTATTTCAGCCTGAAGCCAACTCCAAACACAACAAATAGCAGGCAACATGGACTTGACTACCTAACTAAACCTTTCAAGTTACTGGAACGTACATACACAATTAAGAGTTCAAGTTTCACCCTGATCCATCAAGCTCAAAATGAGTTAAGTAGGGCAGGGGAGAGGCCCTTTACCTTGATAAAACCCTGTTAAGATGAATACTGCTCTGAACAGACACAGTGATCTATCAACATTTTTCCTATTGCAAGATCAGAGTCCGTTTTTGGTAAAAAGCAGCAAGGCAACAAAGGAAGACCTATAAGTATAAACTATACTGGCTTTAGACACCAACAAATAAACCACAGATTCTTCTCTTTTTGTTCAAAGTACTTTTAGAATATACCTCTTGTTTGGTGACCACAGAAACTGGTCCTGAGACAGAAAATTCAACTCCCTAAATCAAGGCAGTCAAGAAAACAACAGTCAGTTGTCCTTGCATGTACACTATACATGTATTTTAAATGCCTATCAAATAACCTCCCTATTTAGTGCAACACAATACAGTCTGATTTCACTTTTCTTTACAAGTTTTAAGCAGAATAATGCCATAGATTTTAAAATTACATACAGTAAAGGGAAAAAAAAAAATGTTTCTTTTTTTTTCCTTCTTCTATTTTAAAATCAATTCTAGAAAGACCTTAAGTTGGAAGAGTAAAAGAGGCTCAGGAGAGAATGATTCTAAATTTCAAAGGTCTGTCTTCTATCACACAAAGAACAGCAAGTAGCACCAGGTGGTGTAGATCATCTGTTTTTTGTAAACAGACTGAAGCCTCACAAAGGTAATACCTATAGGAATTATCTTAGTTTTTCATCTGCAAAGACAGCAGCATTTATCAACCAACAAGTCATACAGGTACATTGTATTTTTCAAATATGTTGTGTCCACTGACTATCAAATGGTTGTGCATTCTAAAAATGACCACTAAACATCATTGTCCAAGACCCCAGGACAGTTCTTAAAAGCTACAAGATGAAAAACCCTATTATTTGTACTCTCTAAGAGGAACTGAGGGAGCCACATTCACTCTCAACACAAGCGCTCAGGTGACAGAAGTCTGAACACTTTGACAGAGCTTTCCAGAAATAAGCAGAAATACAAGTAATTTACAGCTACTTTCCTTTCTACAGATATATCATCTGAACATAAAGCTGTAATTTTGGCAATAAATATAAGTCATCCTTTAGCAAAGGCTTGAGAATAAATCTGGCTAATTTATCAAACCAATTGCCGAAACATCGATAGCACTGCTAATGCAAGTTGTTATTACATGCCTTGGCCCAGGGGAGGCTTGGTTTAAATATACCGTCAGGGAAAATACTGGATATGAAGTTGTGTCCAATTTATTTATAAGCTGATGGCTATGTGTGCTTTACTCAGTCAATCCAAGCTTTTATTTAAGTGGAGAGTCCCAGCATTAGCTCACTGTAATTTGAAATTACAGCTCAGGTTGCAAGCCTATAAATTTACCACAAATGCATCAACTTCAACATGACTATTCTCAGTGGTATTTGTAAAACTGGATTTTGAAATCATGAGATTTACACTTAGAAAATCAGAAAATCTTGGTGTAATTCCTTGATCCTTCTGGGACTTCCCACAGGTCCAACCACTTCTCTACCAGAAAAGATTTGCTGCTCCTATTGCCACAGGAAAGTCTCTCAGTGCAGATGTGGCTTCTTGTTAAAAATAAATAAACAAACTACAGGTGTCACATGTAGTGACATTACAGGTTTACACAAGCTCAGGAAGCAAAATGCAATGTTAAATAAGAGTACCCTGACAGAGATGAATTTCTCGAAGGCCGCAAGAAGACTGCATTTTCCACACGGGCCAGCCCTTGACCCTGATATGGGGGTATGAAAAACCAGGATGAACATATGAGCTCGTTTGTTCTTCTCCCCATGCCCACCGCAGCACCCATCTCAGCTGCGGCTCTGTAACTGCAACCACAAAAAAAAAAAAAACAAAAAAACAGAAAGCTTCAAACCCTTAATATCCCTCTGTTAAGATCCCAGCCACATCACATTGCTATACTAAGAGCAGTTTCTATCATAAACCTAGAGTTTATGTATTTTGAATGCTGCCAAGATGCACAAGTGGTCTTGGTGTTCACAGAGATCCACTAACCACAGCCTCACGCTACTTGGAGCTCGCTGCAGGATTTAGGCCTGTCTCCTTGTTATTAGCATTTAAAGCCACAAAAAGCCATTAAAAGCAACATTCGTATGTGATGCTGTTTTACTGTAATACATCCTCAGCACCTAAGACAACAGGCAATTAAAAGTTGATTCAATATAAACTTTCATCAACAAAACCAAACTTGGTCTGGAAGAACATTCACGCTTGATGCCACCAGGGCCAGAAGATAGAACAGCAGATCCCCACCCACCACCATGAGAAGCTGAGAACTCCAGAGCACTCAGGTAACAATGTTTCTATATTTAGGAAAAATTCCTAATATTTAGCATAATTTAAATTGGAAACTTACTGCTGTTCCTCATTATGACATAAATGTGCAGTCAAACTGGTAATTTTTGGCATATAATATTAAGCCTGTTTTGAAAAGATTTCCACCCCCGACAATAAAAAAGCCACTCTGTCAATTCAACATGCCTGAACTAAATATAAAGAAATAAAGATTGGTTAAGTTCTTCTTATTGTATTTCACAGAAAAGTAGTAACCCTCGAAAGCAAAACAATGTCTTTGAAAGGTACGAACTCTGTGAACCTCTGAGAATATTTAAAATGAATTTGACTTTTCCGTAATTTCTGCTCTTTGCATTTAGTACTGATGGAAGTTACCCACCTTTTTCAGATAATGTAACTCATACAATTATTTTATTCAAGACGGCTCCTCAAACTCAAATATTTTATCAGTACTACATTGAAATGTGTCATAATGCATACACTTTTTCACAAAAAGGATATACCTTTAAATTTATTTAAATGAATGGGTTCATTGATACTGGAAGGACTACCCAGAAGCTTAACATGCAGCCCGGCTGTGCGTGCAATACTGGATACTCGGGTAGGGACTTTCTAACCCATGGCTATGCACAGGGTTGGGGTTCTTCACTGAATGTTAATATATCGGAGGAAAACTAAGCTCTGTAGATGTACATAACAGAGAATGGAAATGTGAAAAGCGGGTCCCCATGCCCTGCAAACCCCGTTCAGCCTGCCGGAGCTCAAAACATAAGGCGATGCGTACTGACAATGTGCAAAACAACCCCTCGGTCTCGGAATGCAGCTGGAGTTTGCACGTTTCGGGTTGTTTGCGGGCGAGGGAGGGGTGCGCCACGGGGCCTCATCACGGCGGCGCGGGCAGGTGCGCGGCTCCGATCCGGCCAGCGGCGGGGGTCTCGATGCGGACGCGCACAGCCCCATCCCTCCCGATGTGTTAACGCCATTGCCCCAGAGTAACGGCGGTCTGATAAAGAAAACTTCGATTTTGTGGTGGTGACAGCCAAGTTCAGCTGCTCCCGCGGTACCCACCACACGCGGAAGCTGCCTCAGGCTCGCCCGTTTCGACAGGGAGCCGGTACCGACTCGGGTGCTCCGGCCGGCCTTCCTCCCGCCATCCTGTGCGGAGGCACCCGTCGGGCCAAGGGACACGACTGCCTCCCGGGGCTGCCAAAAACCTCCGGGAAATCAATTCAGGGGGCACCGCTGGGCCGCTCCCGCCCCGCTGCCGACCGGGGGGCGATCCGGAGCACGGTCCCGCACCGTCGCCGGCAGCCCCGGCCCGCTCCGCTGCACCACCTGTCCCCACCGCCGGCAACCCCATAGCGGCGCCGCTGGAGCCTGCGGTATGTCAGGAGCCCTCACCCGTAGGTGTTACCCCTGGCGCAACTCGCAGGGAAGCCGAGCGCGAACTCCTGCGGGACTAGCTACCGACGGAGGCCGGGGCCGATCGACACCCCAACCTCGAGGCGGGGCAGGACAAGGCTGTGTCTCCTCCGGGTGACCCCACCGCTACCCGCGCATCCCCCGAGACGGCTCCACGGAGATCCCTCTTCCCCGGCCGAGCCGCCCCGAGGGCGCCCGTCCTGTCCCCTCCAGACTTTTACCCAGCTCCGCACAACTTCTCCGGGACGGCAAATGTCGCCCCCCACCCGGCCACCCCTCGGCGCCTCCCGCCGCGGGTCCCACCTGGTCGGGCTGCTGCGGCGGCGGGTTCCCCCTGCCGCCCAGGTGCGCCGGCTGCTCCTTCATAGCTGTCATCGCAGGGGACTCGACTCGGCTCGACTCGACTCGACTCGGCTCGGCTCGGCTCGGCTCGGCTCCACTCGGCTCAGCTCGCAGCCTCTCACTGCTGCTGCGGCCCCGGGCACCCCTCCCTCGGCGCCATCCGCATGACACCAGCCTCCCTTGGAAGTAGCGCGGAGGAGGAGGAGAAAAAGAAGGACGGGCAGGGGGCGCGGAGCCGTTGTTGCAGCGCCGCAACCGCAGTGCCCCGCCGCGCCGGTGCTCAGGGGGCGCCAGGCCCCGCGGTGCCCGCCGCCGCCGAGCCCCGCATCAGGGGACGGCACCGCATCACCGCCGGGCACCGGCCGCAGAGCGCCCCGCGGCGGGCACACTCTGCCCGCCCGCCCCGCGCCGCTCCGCTCCCCTCCCCTCCCCTCCCCTTCGCCCCGCCCGCCGCCGCCAGCAGGTGTCACAGCGGTTCCCGCCGGCCCGGGAGAGACCATCCGCGCCCCCGCCGCGGGGGCGCCGCTGCTGGCTGCGGCGGGGCCGCGCTGCCTGCTACCGCCCCGCATGAACCGGCCCCGGCCAGGCGAGGACTTCTCCCGATCCCCGGCCGCTGCTGCCCCGCCGCCGGCAGAGAGAAGCCTCGAGGGGGCAAAGGGAAAAAAGGGGGAAAAGGAAACGCAGCTGCGAGGTTTATGTTAGAGTTCTGTCCCGCCGCTCCCCAGCCCTGCCACGGCGTTTCGGCAGCGAGCAGCCGAAGGTGCGGCTCCCGAGCTCTGCAAGGATGGCCGCTAGCCTGGGGAGCTCAGCATGGGGCATCCCAACCCCTGTTTTCACGGAAGAGCTTCCCTTAGGAAGCCCATGGCTACAAAAGGGGTCTCAAGTCCTTATTTTATCCTGTTTTGTGATGAACTCAGCATAGGAGACTTTTAGGAAGCTGTGAAAAAGAACTTCAGGGAAGACCTTACTGTGTGTCCCAAAGCATCAGCTGTTTTGAAGGGTTTTTTTATAAGGACCAATAAAGAAAACTGTCTGAAATGTGTTTCCAACCAGAAAGAAGGAAACAGCTGAAAATGTGAAGGTAGATGCTAACTGGAGGAACCGTGAACATGAGTTTTTGTAAGGAAGAAGAACCTCAAACGAAAGCAAGTGAAACACTTAGGCTTGGGCTGAGCTGTTAATTCGGATGGGTTTCAGGATCCCACTCACAGTAGGACTGCATAACACAGGATTGTCACCTGGGGGTGACAGTGTACTGGGACAGGAACACCTGCCTGACAGGAGCAGCCTTAGCCTAGGTTTCAAGATATGTCAAGGTAGAAGGAAAGCTGCCCGCAGACAATGAGAAGTGTTTGAATTTTTTATTTTTTGCATCCAGCCTCACAAGAAAGTTCAGTTCTGACTGGACACTGAACATAATTAATAGTGGTGACAAAGATCACATTTCAGCCTATAGCGGTTAGAAAGGATAAAGAAGATGACAAGGTACTAAGGAATTACAGACCAGCCAGCCACAGAATATTGTTGGGTATTTCTATCATTCTGTATCACCTATCACTGTGCTGACTCCTCCACCAATCAACAGATGCAATTTCTCATGAAGTCCTGGTAAAAGTTCTAGAAATATAATCAAAGTAATCAAATGAACTTTGCAAGCACCTAGATGAAAACTAGATGGCGACTAATGGCCACCATTAATTTGTCAAGAGCTGATCAAGTCAACCAAGTCTAATTTCTTTCTTTAATAGGGTAACAGGCCTTTGGGCAGGAGAACTCTGAATGTCATTTATCTTGATTTGGAAGGGCTTCCAGCACTGTCTTACAGGACAGTTTCATGAGGCAGAAAGAAACATAATCTGAAATAGAATTAAAACAAGTATCTACAAAACTGTCTCGGCTATCATTTCCAGGGGCTCCCAGCCACAGCAAGGCTGCAGTGCAGTGGTCCTTTGATGGTCCATTTGGGTGGGCTTCGCCTGTGATTCCACAAGCACCATGGTGACTGAGCACATTACACTCATCAGATCCACCAGCAGCACGAAGCTGCAGAGGATGCCAGGTATCAGAGGACATGGATGTAGAACAGGTGAGATCATATTTTCAAATGAGAAATGGAACATTACAGAGGATCTCAAATCTGCACCTAAGGCAGTGTCCTGCTGCAGTGAACCGGCCAAGTAGTGCACTGTGAGGGACAAGCAAGACTACAGCTGTCACAGCGCATGGAGAAATCCTGCTCTTGTCAGTGCTGGCAGGCCATGTGCTGAAGAAAGTGGCCAAGGCCAGGGAATGCACAGAAACATAGATGTGTGATGAAAAAAACAAAGGAGTGGCAAGAATATGCTCTGAAAATCGCGGAATCAGTCTTAAAGAGAGAAAACAAAGGGCAGATACGGAAACATTGTTCAAATGCTTAAAAGGTGCTACAAAAGAATGAAAATAGCCTCTGTGGGCATGGTGGATGGGATGAACAGCAATAAATGTCTGTCTGGAGCAATATGAATACAGTTGGTGCTGCCCAGGATAGATTTGTCTAAATTAACTGACTCAATCTCTTTTAGTTGCTGACTTTATGATTCCTTTCCAGCATGACACTAAGGACCACCTGCAGCCCCCTGCATGAGACCCAGCCGCAAGAGCCTGTGGTGAGGGCTTGCACTGCATGCCCTGGGTGTCTGCACAGTTGCTTTCTTTCAGCTCAGAATCAGCCATTCCTGCGCTTCTCATCACACCATCTCTGCCCTTACCTCTCCATTTCATATCCCTATTTTCTCTCTCATAATTCATTATTTCCCTGCCTCCTGTACCCTCACTAGGACTAGGGGTCGTATTTTTCCTGAGCAATGCCTAACATGGAGAGACTTTGGTTTTGCCTGTGGCCTGTAGGTGCTACAGTAATACAAATAATAAGTCTTAGAAATAGACACGTTCTAATTCATGCTGTTTATGGCACAGCAGGTATATTGCAACTCAACTAATTACTGAGCCCCCATCAGAGCTGAAGAATTCTAATGATTTAGGGTTTGAATGGACACGTTTCAACAGAGATTACTTTCAGCTTGTTTTTGATGAGATCCATTGTAAAAGAGTTCTGCTATTAATCAAGAAGGAAAAAGAGATTAGCAGCCAGTTTAGCTGAAGCTTGATTATTCATTCACAATATATTCACTGTGAGGTTTTATCACTGTAATGGACTGAGATATGGACTGTCTGTTTCATAAAGGTCATGCATGCTTGTGGTTGGGTATTCATAAATCAATCAGAATTATTGGAAACATATTTTGGGGGTAGGAGTTTGGGGATTGGCTCTATATACACTGAGTCTTATCTAAAGCTTCTTAAAGTCAATCCTAAAACTCTTATAAATGGCATTGATGCTTTGGGGATATTAAATTAATTCACCATTTTTCACTACTGCCCATACCAAGTTTTATTTGGGTCTTTTTTAGTAAATTACTGTTCAAAAGTCATTTGACTGGGTAGTTTAAAAGGACAGTTGTTTTATAGCTATTAAATGGACACTTTGAAACTGAAGCCAGGTATTAAAACAGATGCCATATAGGTAAAAGCAGTTAAGATGTACAGTATTTATGGTAGTTTCTTGTACCATTTTCACCAAAACACCTCATAGTATCAGCAGGAAAAGCACTTAAGGCTTGGGCAAAAGAGCTGCAAACAAAAATGGAATTATGTTTTTCAGTTCTGTGCAGAGTCATTACACTAATTCATCTGTGTTTCAACTGAAATGTTATGTTACAGACTCCTTCCCTGTCAAATGCAAGATCTGGGTGCATGAGTCAAGATGTAACATGTTTCTTTTATCTTCCACATAAAATTTATATGAACTCCATCACAGTATTATTTCATTGTTATAGCTTGTATCACATGATGACTTAATAACATATACGTTTTGTTGATATAGGAGACTAATACAACATACTGATTTTGGACATGCAGCAAGTAAGCCAGGAAACCATTAAGGGAGTAAAAGGGCCAGATGTATGTGCAAAAAGAATATAGAGGAGAATGCCACAAGTGAGGGAAATTCTCCCTTTTCTTTTTGAAGAAACCCTAGTTGTTTACTGCTCTCCCAGACAGCTACCACTTCAGGCTAGAGCAGTTACTGGGAGCACCCCTCAGTACCAAATGCTGTATGTGTGCCATGTGTGAATCATACCAGTGCCCTTGGAAGGTGGCTGGGAGGTGCAGTGTCTGAGCTGAAGTAAAGACATAAATCCTGGGTTTAAATAAAGTCCTGGTTATCAAGTGATTTAACTGTGTTGTGTCACGCAGATGCTGCCGCTGTACAGATCACCATGAAGAGGCACAGTCATTACTAGAACAATGGAGATCTTGTCCCTTCCTTTGAGAGCAAGTTTTATGTTTGGTAAGTCCACTGCTGCTCCAGCGGTGGAGTTTCAAAGAACAAAAACTGGAAGAGGTAGTTTTGTTTTCTGTATATGTCATATGGCCCTTATCACTGTGTAATAAACAACTGTACAGCCCAGTAAAGATGTAAATACTACTTGATTGCTAATTAGCATTCCCATAAAAATAAGCAGCACGGTTCATCTTTTACATCCAGCTCACCTATTCACTTTGCTTCTGCCATGAAGTCAATTGACTGAGATCAAAAGATTCTCAATCAGCTCTAGCCTAGAAATTGAGGTTTGTATCTTTCTTGTTAGCAACCTTACTACTCAGACTCTTGTAATCTCCTATCATATTACCCACAGCCTCTGTGCAGCCCAACACTGATGAGTTCATGAAAGCTACAAGATCATGGCTTGAGAGCTTGTCAGTGGCTTTTAAAATCAAATTTTATGAAGGTACTTTGATTATGGATTTTTGTTGCCTTTTAAAGCTCTGGCAACTGGACTAGAAAAGTCCTTGAAATTATAAAGTCAAAGACTTTATAATTCAATTTTTTTGAATTTAAAGATCAAACTAATGTGACCAAAAAACAAGAAAAATTAAAATGATTGCTCTTTAGCAGTGTTTTAAGTGGCTTGCAAAACCTAAAGTTTTTGGGCTTGCAAAAACTAAAAATACTTGTCCAGAGGACAAATAACTCCAAGTCACATAAACCTGAAAAACAGACAGAATGCGGGTTTGTACAGAGTACTCTTTAAATTGTGGTTTTAAATTGCAGAATATTTGAACTTTGCTTCTTAGGAAATTCTTTGCGAGAGGGGAAATTCCAGGCAACTTCTGCTTTCAGAAACACATTATATTGTAATACCTGCTTCAGTGAAAGGCTATTTTTTTTGTGAATAAACTGTACTCATGTTTTTCTCTCCTTGTCTTGTTTTAGAAAAACAACCAATGCAAACACTGAGTTAATACAAATAAATGCAAATATATTCCAGCAGGAAAGTTACAGGACTTATTAAAATATACGTGCAAATATTTCAGCAAAAAGAAATTCACAGAAAAGAACTTAAATTCCAAAAATACCTCTCATTAACTACTAAAATGCACAGCCAGCATTCCAGAGTGTTTGAAGGAATAGCTCATAACAGAAGAATACAGGAGCTGTGATTACTGATCTGTGGCATCCCCTCCTGGTTACCCAACAATGTATGGAGTCACAGATAACAGTTTCCAAGAGAAATAGAAATACACTAACATGTTTGTCCAACACAACTGCCTGGAACTAGGATTCGGGGGTCATGTAGATGTCCTGATGTGTCCAGACTATGTGCATTCACCTGGCAGAAGGTCCTGCAGGACCTTCCTCCCCCACCTCTTTGTGAGCAGTAGCCAAGAGCCAGTTATGATGTCTTCATGCCTATACAGAGGAATTTCACACATTCAGAGGAAAGCTTTTAATTTACTTAAATTCTGACCAGCTTAATTATATTTATAAAATAATTCTTCTTACCAATGTTGCACAGAGCAAATTTGCAAAATATAAGTATGAAGTGAAACCCAAGGTAATATGTATATTTTGACAATACCTTACCATATACAAAGTTCAAAGGGAAAGGCATGCCCTACTTCAGAAGTTCTCTACAAAACAACTCTGCACAAATTTATTTGTGGATTTTAAATCCTAATGGTAGCTCACAGCAAAAGACCCTGATTCATATTTATCAAGCAGTTCACTAACATAAAACAGCACTACTTGTGCTCATCACTAAAACTACTTTTTACTCAAGAAAAAAGTTATAAAAGTTATGTATTAGGTAGGGAAGAGGCAAAACTAGATCTTAAGATTTTGAAAAATGTATTTCCCCTTTCATAACCATTGCATCATATCTCTAAGCTGGAAAAAGTTACTCTAGGAGCCCCTCACCCATGAAGGGCTGAGTTTACATATAATAACTTTTGGCTAATTTTTTATTCCTTAAGAAAACACACCTGAAATTGAGGGGGAAAATAGTACAGTTTGTATTGAGGATTGACCTGCATAGCAGATAAAATTTAAAGTTTAGATCTTTAAAGTTCTCTTGATGCATATTGGTAGTAAAATATATGATTCCAGAAATATAAATATGTTGTAATCATTATTGACAAATCTGCCAACTTTTTACAGATTAAATCAGGTTAAATTTGGTCAACAGCTGACTCATCCAGGAACTCAGAAATCTTGTACTGACGTAGGTATAAATCAGAAGTATGTCTAGAAAAAGCAAAAAAAATTACTAGTGCAACCTTATGTTTAAAAAACCACAAGTGGCAAAACCGTTTTTTTTCTTCTTGGTGGTTGCTACACAACTATTCTTCAAAGACCTTCACACATCTTGCACGTACAGTGACATTAACTGCTCGCTGAGGACTTCCTATCAATGGTAAATAATTGATAAGGAACTCAGACTAATATTCAAACCCATTTTATGACCTAGTCCACAGTTTACCAAAATGAAATTGCTAAAAAAAATGAATGAAAAGAATGAAATTCAGGAATCTAAGATCTACTTGCTGCTCTTGGAAGACTTGTCAAATTCACAGACATTTAACCATCAGGGGTGCAACTAGGAAGTAAGTGGAATCTTAAAAAGACCCCTAATAGATTAGGTTCTTCCTTATTACTAAAAATTACCCACAGTGAATGCTTAATTTAATTGAGTTTTTTTGAAAATGTTGCTGTTATAGATTATATAAATCAATAGGGATGGATTTGGAAGACCAAATTTCATTTGCTAATTTGGGGAATGGGAGGAGGAAATGTAGGATGAAAAAAAGAGAATGAGTGGAGTTAAAAATCAGAATAGAGTCATAATAAAATGCTATAATCTACAGTAAAATTAAATTTGAGAAAAAAAACTAACTGAAATGTTTTAATAGCACTGAAATATTTTCTTACTACTGGAGCAAAAGGATATGTTTTCCCTATTATGTTATTTAATTTAGTGTCATTATTTCTATTACACAGAAGTAACACTATGCTAATTTTGCTACATTGAGAAATTCACAATTAATTTAAGGCAGAAAGTTAAAGAAAACATTTCAGTACCAGTCCAAACTATTCTATGCCCCTTTATTAAAATTTTGTTAAAATCTGTATAATCCCCCACCTTCTGATATGACTCCAGTCTTGCAGGATGATTGCCCTGTGAAATATTTTCCATCCAACTCTAATTCACTCTACAACTAAACCAACAAGCCATATGATGCTAGCAACAATTAAAACCCAATTTTCTATTGAGATTGTTATTTTCCTTTGAAACGGAGTTATGACTATGTGCACTTACTTTATGCTTAAAATTATAAAAATCATCTAACACTGCAGTTTGATTTTGAAAATGTTAAACTCCATTGGCTACCATAATTCTAAAATTCCTTAAAACATTGAGGAGAAAAAGAGAACAGCAGTTCTATTTTCTGTTCAAAGCCTGTTTTCTGTTCAATACTCTTAATTCTGATTAGCAATCACTGGCTAGAGTATGCCTTAGAATCCCAAAAGACTTATTCCTACATCAAAGGGAAGGAGAAAAGATCTCGTATAAAATTATACCACAGAGCTTTTTTTCCATGATGTTATTGCAATATGGAATGGAGCTGTCACAGAACTATATGATAAAAGCTTATTCATCCATAGCAGATGTCACATAATGAAAGGTATCAAACATTTGTATAAAAAACACATATATTATCCACACATATTGGTATAATACCTTTTCTTTCCCAAAGGATCTGAAAATGTTGTACAGATAGACAAATTAACCCATGCAGAAAGCTATTCAACCATCAAGGAATAACAGCTACAGCCCAAAGCAAAGCAGGACAATACAAATACACACACAAAAAAAAAACCTTTAGAAATGAAGGAAGTATTCTCCAGTCAAGACTGTGAGGACGATGTTAAGTATACAGTATGTAAATACACAGGATTTAGTAAAAAACTTGCTTTTATAATCCTGATTCTTGAATAGAATAAAGTAGGATGCCTCTTGAATGCTGTCCATCACAACATTAACTGAAAGAAATAAATGCTTATGACTATTAAGTATAGTAATAAGAATGATAGGTTATGCAGATTTGGGCTGGGTTAATTTTCTTCATAGTAGTCCTGTATGGGGCCATGCTTTGGATTTGTGCTGCAGTGTCAAAAACACAGGGATGTTTTTGTTACTTCTGAGCAGTGCTTACACAGAGTCAAGGCTTTTTCTGCTCCTTATACCACCCCACCAGCACAAGGCTGGGTGTGCACAAGGAGCTGGGAGGGGACACAGTCAGGACAGCTGACCTGGACTGACCCAAGGGATATCCCATACCATATGGTGTCATGTTCAGCATATAAAGCTGGGAGAAGAAAGAAGTGAGGGGACATAGGAAGTAATGGTGTTTGTCTTCCCAAGTAACCATGTGATGAAGCCCTGTTCTCCTGGAGATGACTAAACACCTGTCTGAGCATGGGAAGTGGCAAATGATTTCTTTGCTTTGTGTGCTTGCGTGTGCAGATTCTGCTTTACTTGTTAAACTGGCTTTATCTCAACCCATGAGTTTTTCTCTCATCACAGTATTAAATGATTGCTTATTAAAAAAACCTAAACAAAACAACAAACAACAAAACCTCAAACTTCCTTCTGTTGATGCGTTTTATCCCCAAAATGGGGGTGTCTAGAATAGCTAGAAAGGAATAATTAAATGAATACAGCACTGTACTCAGCAACAGTCTACATAATTTCTACAGGCACAAGTTTATATAGCCAAGCGTTCGCAACACTGCCATTTGGATTGCATATGGCTGAACTGTCAGTTCTAGTTCTGGTGGTGACCAGACATTTTATTTGAATAAAACTCTGTAATTTTATCAGAGCATTTTTAGTTTGGCAGTCATTGTAGCATTTCTGCTCAATAAAGAAGGTGGCAGAGACACTTGAGGATACTTGAAGAAGTCAGAGAATGTGATTTGAGGCAGAAGAAATCTCTTTCCATTTCAATATAATTATCAAGACTCTCTAATTAGAAGCAAAATAAGTAAGAAAAATGCAGACATTGGGAAAGTTAATGTTGGAGACTTAGGAGGATGCATTAAGAAGAAGCATTACAGAAACTTTGGGACTATTTTTAACTTTCAGAATTGGACACAAACCTCAGACTTCCCAACTGTGTTGCTAGTGTCCTCCCAGGAGAATTTCAGAGGACCACATATTGGCACACTGGTACTTTGACTCTAAATAACTACCTAAAACCCATCCTCAGCATCATTACTCATCTGGTAGCCACATTCAGAAACCCTCTTGAGAATTTTGACAGGCTATTGGGCAGGAGAGACACATAAAGAATTGCTGATGCTTCTAACCCTAGAGAATCTAGTGGGTTTGAGAAAAAAAAAAATGGCTATTAAGGAGAAGAGCTATCCTTCACATCACTCCCCCTTAAGCTAGGCTGATACAGTGAAAAAAATCACACAGATGAGCAAAAAAGTGGATATTATGAAAGTCTGAAACTCTCAGGCCAGCTATTTGGTTGGGAAATTGAAACAGAATTACAGGAAAGGAAATAACAGAGCCCCCAGTTAAGTGTCTATGGTAGTGATATGTAAATATCATGAAAATGAAAAACAGCTGCAAAAAGCTGAAGGTTTAGCACACAGTCAACAACATAAGCAGCACTATAGCATTAACAGAATACGTTGCAGAACTGGGATTTTGTTGTAAATGGGTAATAAATTGTTCAAGAAGAGCAGGAAGAGAGAAAAAAGGCAGCCTTGCCTCTGTATCAATAACACGTATCCTGGTTCTGAATCTTGCAGTTCAACAAGTCAGAAGGAATTACTGTTGTCTTGAATGACTCTACTTAAAGATAAAAGGAACCATGAATAAGGGTGCTATACTGTGGGGAGTAATTCGTTCCCTATTTAACCTTGAAGATCAAGCACAAGCCTTAGTCTTCACAAATATCCTGAGATTCACATCTTCATATTGAAGGGAGTAATATTCAGAAATATCCTATGGAAGGATCAGGCAGCAAGGAGGATTTTTATTCTACAAACGTCTGATGGAAGAGCAATACATGCTGACAAAGATATGTCACCTTTCTGAATACACTGGGGACAGTATTTTCTTTTCCAAAATAAAAGAGACACCGCCAGGGAAATAGAAGGAAGATAAAAAATGGTTAAGAATCTAAAGTTAGAAAATTTTTCCAATGAGATAATTATGAAAAAGAAGAAAAAGGTTGAAGAATTTTCAAAGAAATCTCTGAGAAATTCAAAAAGATGGGGTAATTCTGGTGGATTGGAAAATGACAAAAACTGCTTGCCTTTAACAAGGAAAAGGAGAATAAAATATACACAAACAGCTTAGTCTTTAGGGGTCTAAAAGATATAAATACAGAACTTGAATTTATAGAAAATAAAGTGATAAAAAGAACAGCTGGCATTAATTTGTCCATACCAGGTAATATCCAGCCAATATAGTTCTGCTTTTTAACAGACAAGCTGTGGATAATCAGGAAACAGTGGTGAAGAATAACACTATCTAATTTTCTCAGAAGAAAATGAGGTTTAGATGAATATTGCATTGCACAGCTGGTTGACAAACTATGTGAAACGTCAGGTTTTAATATTTAATTGCCAAAAGTATTTTCAATTATGAACTTTCACAGACTTTTGACCAAGTCCATTATTATTCATCATTATTTCACTTATTAGACACTATACTTACAGGCATTTGTAAGCACAAAACTCAAACTTGGGAATGTGCAGAAAGGTAGATTACAAACAATATCAAGAACAGGATCAGAATTGAAAACAGGCTGGAGAAGTGATCCAGGATGAGCAACGTGAAATTCAATTTAAAAGTGTGTAAAGTGCAGCCCATGCAGAGGTGAAATCAAACAGACAAAAGCAACAACCTGACAAACTGCAGTCCAAAAATAATGGAGAATCATTTTCCCATGCTACATGTTGCAGCCAGCCACAAGCTAAATACAACTCACCAGTCTGATGCTGTTCTCCAAAAAGCAGACAACAGTCCCAGGACAGATAAAGAGCAAGGCAAAAAAAAAATATTTGATCTGTTTAATAATCTTGAGGGTTTATAGTTAATGTTGGTCACTACACTACAAAAAACAAGATGGGGAGCAACAAGCCAAGTAGTAAAGGAAATATGAGATCTGAGGAGCAGTTAAAGAAATGGGATTTATTTAATCTAGAAAAAAACATGATTAGATTTTATTTGCCTAGACTTGGCAAATCTTCCGCTATGTGAAAAAGTGTTATAAGACAGGGGGTACCTGTTTTTTTTAAAAAGCCTGTTTTAGGGAAAGACAAGGATTTTCAGTATAGAAACTACAGAAATTGCTCAGAAGCATGTTTCTAATGCTATAGAATTTTCCTCATTACTGACTGTATCTTAATTGACCAGGTACTGTTAGAGAAGGTTTACAGGCACTTCAACAATGGACAAGAGGAATCTGAGGAGTTCCTTCAAACCCTCAGTTTCCTTCACTCCCGGCATTCCCTTTCCTCCTGCAATCCTCCTTGCATGGTAGCTGAATACTGTCCTGAATTAATGTTTTATCCATCCTTAGGCTGCTGTATAAGTCCAATGACACTTTACCTCATACCTGAAATTAAGCACATGCTTAAGTGCTTTGCTCAACAGCAATATACTTTAAGCACATACTTTAAAACACTGCAAACTGTGGCTTTATAGCTTTCTAAAGTCATTACAACATTGACATGGGTCTAAATTATTGCTACACAAGAACATAATGGCCTGCTATAAGAAAAAGACCTAGAAAAGGGAAGAAGAATGCAAAAGACGACTGCTAATCTTCATTTTGTATGTTCACATTATTTTCAGAGGAAACTGATGAAAATTATAGTCTCTGCATAGTCCTCTTCTTAGACAGGTATTTTCTGATATCAGTTGCCATGCAAATTTTAGGTTTAATAACATTGACCTAACATACAGGTGACTGGGATCAAAGCAGCTTTACACAATGTTGTGTAAATCAGGACATACAATAAACTCAAACATAACTTTAAGGCAAAAGGGAAGGGGGGGGGGAGGAGGGGAAGGCTTTCCGAATGTTTGCGCTTTTTTAACCTAAAAAACCCCAAAATAGTCTTAATGCTACCAAACATGACTGGTATGTCTCATAATGACTTTTTTTGGGGAAAAATATTCTATGACAAACCTATCTATATGCTTTTCTCTTCTTTCTTTGTTTTCTGGCTCCCTCTTTCACTCCTACTAAACACTTATTTTGACCCTTAGGTTCAAACACTGACAGCTATTTTGGTTTCATCAATATTTAGCTGTCTGATCAAAAGACATTCAACAGAAATCAGTATCTGTGTTTTCTTGTATGGTATCAAGCAAAAGAAACTGCAGGATTGCAATTTACTATATTATCTATCAGGGTGCACAATCTTCTTTTTTTTTAATTGAATATTTTATGGTATGCTTAAACTGTACTTAATTACTTGCTGCAGAACGAAATCTTTACAAGGGTATTCTGTATCACATCTTTCAACTTGACTTTATTTAAAGGATGAGATGTCTTAGTATCTTCCTAATCCTGAAGCACAGTCTGGCATGTAAAGAAAATCGTATATAAACACAAAGATTTAGACACTATGTCTCAGAAAATCTGTCACCATTGGACACTCATGGAAAAAAATACAAGGAAATCGAAAGGAGGACAAGAAATTTTTTACCTAAAAACCAGACCATCAGAAAATTATCAATAATTCTTAGTGTTCATACAGTCAGTGTTGAAAGTAGCGTTATCAGCAATGTGGCATCAAGAAGAATTGCAAAGCCACAAAGACGACAAAGCAATTTGCAAAAGCACAATAGGCCACCACAGTGATGCTAAGATAGCTTTAAGTGACAGAAATTCTGTGATGTTCATGTATTAAACACTCTAATATGGCATTTAACCACTGGAGTAAGGTCATAACATTACATCTTTTTTAATACATTAATGATATTTAGTGATCAAAACTAACTTCTTTCCTACTGAGGACCTGTCCTTGTTTGTCACTTCTTTCCCTTTAATTAAACGCCCCCCCCAAAAAAACCAAAAAAAACCCCAAACAAACCACAACTCTGACTGAAGAAAACAGAAGTAAGGATACACTGCTTCATTAAAAAATAACAACTTGAATGCACATTTTGGAGTGGTTATTGAAACAGTTTCATTAGGGTTTACATTATCTTATCCAATGGCCACACTGTTCTGTAACATTTATCCCTTAACAGAGAAAGAAATTTGTGAATACTTTGACATTCAGGAAAAACTTTGTTCCTCATGTCTGCTCTGGACTACATTCACCAAAGTTAAAGCTTTACCAAGACACCAGCATTTCTTCAGAGTAACTCAGCTCTAGTCTCAGCCAGCATGAATCTGGAAGCGATAGGCAGGTAAATATTCAGATACTGACACCCAACGGGAATCTCTGAATCCTGCCAGCAACAGGCATTTTGCTGCATCAGTGCAGATTTTAGCTTCCAAATGCATAATAGGGTACTTTATTCCAACAGAAACTGTAAGGCTATGAATGTTAATTGACTGAAACTATTCAGATTAAAGGGACCTCCAGCTCTCCACAGGTTTGGTTAAAGAATTCAGTATTTCTGAGAGTAAAGAATTCTGAAGTAGTGAATTCTAAAGAATTCAGTATTTTTGAGACCTCACTTGGAATATTGCGTACAGTTCTGGTGTCCTCAACATGGACATGGAACTGTTGGAACAAGTCCAGAGGAGGGCCACGAGGATGATCAGGGGACTGGAGCACCTCCTGTATGAAG
>WYDI02011115.1:0-43268 GCA_009867235.2 Psittacus erithacus
ACTCTTCTCACTGTCCTGAGGATCTCGAATTCGACCATCTCATGATCGCTGCAACCAAGGCTGCCCTGGAGCGTCACGTTTCCAGCCAGCCCTTCCCTGTTGGTTAGTATGAGGTCAAACATGGCACCTTTCCTTGTCGGCTCCTCTATTACGTGCAGAGGGAAGTTGTTTCTCCACACAATCGAGGAATCTCCTGGATTGCTTGTGCTGGGTGTACTGTCCCTCCAGCAGACATCAGGGCGGTGCAAGTCCCCCATAAGGACAAGGGCCTGTGAGCATGAGGCTGTTCCTGTCTGTGTATAGAGCACTTCATCTGCAGCGCTTCATCCTCTTGATCAGGCGGTCTGTAACAGATCCCCATAGTAATGTCTCTCATCACTGTTCTCCCTTCAATCCTGACCCACAAACTGTCTGTTAACCGATAACCTGTCCCCAGACAGAATTCCATACTCTCCTGCCTATCCCTAACATAAATAGGAACTCCCCTTCCCTGTCTGCCGGGCCTGCCTTTTCTAAAGAGCCTAAATTCAGTACCTTTGAGAATAATGCTTTTATGAAATTATCTGTCTTCTGTCAGTGGTAGGTTTAAACCTATTAAACAAAAAATTGATTCAAGCTATTTCTGTAATAATTAATTGCAGACATACGTAGATGCAGGGACTTCACTTTGAGTATTTAAGACCAATAGATGGATAACAGTATAGCTAGATTACAATGTTTGTTACTAACTACTGGCTTTTTGTAGCAGTTTCCAGGCCTCTTTCATTATGCGTGTTTTTCCCCTCTGCCCCCAGTCCAAGTCAAGTTGAGCATCTGTTTGTATCCTGTTTAACTCAGTGGGATATAAAGCTATCCTTATGTGCTGTATTAAGTAGTAATGGGATGTTGGATTGGCACTTCAGAGTTGTCCCTTCTGATGTCTTGTTGATGTGTGCCCTAATACCCACTATATTTCTTCTCAATAGAGGTGAAATAATTAAACTGTATGTATTGCACTTGAGTGATCCTTTATGATGTGCAAGCTGATGTATTAATGGAAAATTGCTATTGGAATAGTGTTGGTGGTCTGATAACTGCGGAAGTTCAGATTAATCACATGAAGTAAGGTTTTTCAATAAATGTTAGCCCCTTTGAGTGGTTCCTGTAGTATTGGCATTCGTATTAAAATATATTTGAATTATGTGCTTTCCCATAAATAATTCTACAATTCTGTAATGGACAAAATCTTTCTCTTTCAGGAAGGAGTAAGGTTCTTTGTAGTGGATTGTCGTCCTGCAGAGCAATATAATGCTGGGCATTTATCAACAGCATTTCATTTAGACTCAGATTTGGTATGTATGCTTTTTATTTCCTTACTGATTTTTAAATCCTGAGTTAAACAGAAGGAGAAAGAAAAGTTTGTCTTGAAAAAATAAACTATTTTTAGTTTAGGCTCTGTACTGCAGTGTCTAGCTGTGTGATGAGGTCTCAAAAGTTAGCTTCCCTAAAGGAGCTTGGTAAAACCATCATTTTACTGAGAAGTTTAGTCCTTAATGACATTAGAACTTGGGATTTCAGACTTCCTGGTTTTTTGTTAGAAGTGGAAACCCATGCTGCATAAGGCCTAGACATTGCTTGGAGGAGAAATCTCTTTTTAGTATTGTAATTTCTACTGAAAGGTGTCATCAATTTTAACAAGTAGTGGTTTTAAATTTTCTTTTTTTCCCCAGCTAGTCTAACTACAGTCTGCTTGTAAGGAGCACGTATCTTGAAAAGGATTTAGTTGCTCCTTTAAAATTTTTGCAGTGCAATATGAGAGAGGAAGTGCATTAATTTGTGAACTACAGACTAATTACTTCATTAACAACTTTGCTTTAACTTCCATTTGATTATTAATTCTTAACTGAACATTCAATCATGTTTTTCTTCATTCTTTTTTTCCCCAAATCATTTATGCTTCAGCTGTCTTACAGTGTATTCTTCACTTCTAGATTAACCCTCTACTACTGCATTTCAAGCAGCCTGTGGATGCTGCATGCAGTGATTTCAGTGTATATACCCATAAAATGCTTTTTTAACTTTCTTAGTTAAGAAACTCAGTTCTGCATCTATTATCTTTATCTCTCTAATTAAAATAATGCATTATTCTATATTTTTTGCACAAGTATAGTTATATAGTAGAGAAAAAGAGGCTCAGAGGAAACCTTACTGCTCCCCACAACTACCTGAAAGGAGTTTGTAGCGAGATAACTGCCTCAAGTTGCACCAGGGATTTACATTGGATATTAGGAAATATTTCTTCACTGAAAGAGTTGTCAAGCATTGTAACAGGCTGCCGAGGGAAGTGGTTGAGTCACTACCCCTGGAAGTATTTATAAGACTTATAGATATGGCACTTGGGGCATGAATTAGTGGTAGAGAGTTGGCACTGTTAGGTTTACAGTTGCACTTGATGTTCTTAAGGTTCTTTTCCAATCAAAATGATTCTATGATATAATGTTCCTGGCTTTAACATAGATCAAAAATTATTTAGGAAGAAACTTTCCCTATGGTATCTGTGTGTCCTGCTAGCCTTAATTGAACATCATATTCAATAAAGTAGAAATGAGCAATATAAATTATTAAATAGTTTAAAAACATAGTAATACATGAAAAAGAGGTCCATGAAGACATTTCTTCAATTGGATGCAATTAGTTCATATGTATTTAAATTACATACTGGAATTAACTTCTGCAGTGTGTGAGTTGGTATGGTTGGTATCCTTCATGAACCATGCTGGATGAATGTTGCTAGGTTCATCTCTGGTTTTAGAAGTTTAATGCCAGGAAAACATTGTAGGGGAAATGATCTTTGAGATAAAAAGTCATTAATGGAACTTCAGTGCATTTTATACACTTGTATGCGTGAAGTACATACAACTTACTTTAAGGGAAGGCAATGGGGAAAGTGCTTTGGAATCCATCTCATTTAAAGGTAGTCTTAGATGAAGTAGTGAGATTTAACACCTGTGCAATAAAACATTAGCATTTGGCTCCAGGAAAACCACACTTAAAATTCAGGTTGACTTACTGATGGCTAGATTGTGTATTTGTTACTTTGTATTTAGTCATTTGATGCAGTATAAAGGCAAAGTAATGTGAATTCCTCCCTTCCTTTTCCCTCCCCCAAATCCAGTTACGGGTCAGTATTTCCTTATTAATTTAAAATAGCCCTTCAGGACACCACAGCCTTGACTTCTTGAGAGAACTAAGAATCCCAGCTATTTCTTTGTACTCCTGATTGTACTTTTATTTTTTCCAAATCTTGATTAGTAAATGAGAAAAATACTTAGCAGTGAGACAAGAGGAAGACCTTACTGACACCTAGAAATTCTAGGTGTTTTTAAGGGTTTCAAAACTGCAGAGTTTGAATCTGTTGTACTCAAGCTTATGAAATAAGGAAATCGGTCCCTCTGCCATATTGCCAACTTAATGCAACATGAAAGTTGCAAAGGCTTTTTCTACTAATATTTGGTGTTTGCAAAAATGCACTAAAAAATTAGTTAGCTGCATTTTTTTCCTGGGGAGAGCAAGGTAGAGTGAGGGGGAAAATAAGGACTATTCTCACTGTTCTTCATGTAACATGAGTTCTCAGTCAGGCTTTTTTGTGTGCATGTATCTTGTACAATGCTGATATTGCCTTCTTTGTGCTCAACAAATTATAACAATTTTTAATGTCTGTATCTTTTCACAAGCAGTGTTACAGTATTCTGGTGTCAAACAGCACTTTTTCTTTGTTTGTTCCACAGATGCTTCAAAACCCATCAGAATTTGCACAGTCTGTAAAATCCCTATTAGAAGCACAAAAACAGTCTATTGAGTCTGGCTCCATAGCTGGTGGGGAACATCTCTGCTTCATGGGAAGTGGCAGGGAAGAAGAAGATATGTATATGAACATGGTGCTAGCACACTTCTTACAGGTACAGCTAAATTGCTGTTGATTTTAATAGCTGAAATAAAGCATGTCTGCCCATAACATCAGTACTAAAGGGCAAAATATTTTCCCCTCAAAATCTTGTGTTTTTATATTACATAAGGTTACAGTTTTTATGAAATGAACCCATGTGTCAATACCATGCTTGCAAAACTCATCTCACAAGTGTTTGCTTCAACCAAAACTGTCTTTTCTGTTGCAGAAAAATAAGGAGTATGTAAGCATTGCCAAAGGAGGATTTATGGGTAAGCTTATGAAAAATGAGCTTTGGCTTGAGAAAACTTGATGCATTAATGCTGTTGATATTTTTACTAGGCTTTGGCTAAAAATCAGCTGAAAGAATAACAAATAGTTCTCATTTGTCAGTTTTTTGCTTTGTGCAAATCAGCACTGTGCACTTGCACGTTTGTGGTTAACTGTTATGGCTTACCCACATTTCTGAATGGAGAAAAATTTAATACAGGATGTGGGGAAATGACCTCGCTCTAACTTCTTGTCCTTGATGTTTAGTCTCTGTAGATTGCAGATCTGTATGAAGATGTTACTTCATAATTACTATTAACTTGTTTTTTCTTACACCATCAGTTCAGAATTCTGCAGTTTATGTTTCTGAAGTCAATCATGGTTCTGCAACCTGATTGTGGAGAGATTTGTGCTACAGTATAAGTACAGAGACATTACTAGACAATATGTGCAGTGTCATAACAGTTATCTTTAGGATCAAAGCAGTGATTCATTTTTAGTTGCTGCTGTAGCTGCTGAAAACTGTTATGTTTTCTTTACTAAACTAAAGATTATCCTAATGTCATTTCACTACTGAAAGAAAAGCCAGGGATGATTATAGTAGTATCTGGATTTATCTGTTTTATTAAATCATGTGAAGCAAAAATTGCTACTGATTGGTCTTGGATATGCAGCATTTTCATCAACAGACTAGTTCCAGTGTAGTTCTGAATGTTTTTTAATGGTCTTTTAACAGCCCTCCAGCAGCACTTAGCAGATATCAATGTGGAAGGACCAGAAAATGGATATGGCCACTGGATTGCTAGTACCTCAGGCTCAAGAAGTAGCATAAACTCCTCTGATGCAAGTGAATTTTAAGCTTAAGTGGTATAGTGGGATGGGAGCTGTGGGTGTACTGGATTTTTATATTTCTCATTTTGTTCTATGAAATAGATTGCTGCAAGGCATTGTTTTCAGTTACGTATTTAATTTCCAACTATATTCACTGTCTAGCTGGAGGTGACCTAAGCATTTTTATCCTCTTGAGAGGAAGGGCCTGCTGTAGTCATTATCCAGCAGAATATGTAATGGACAGTTTTTTTTCCTGTCTCCTCTTCACTCTGGGAATAAATTACTATAAAGCTGGCATTCAGTTTCATGGGAAAGCTCAAAATTGTCTCTTTTCTACAGCTGATATGTTGTATGTAGAATTTGGCTTTTAATTTGTATAAAATTTATCGTTAATAGAATTCCTTCCTCTTTAGATTTTTGTAGCAGAGTGCTTAGTAATAAGGTTTATTAAGCTTGCTTTATTGGATCATCTTTAGCTCAGGCATATATCATTGCTGTCATTTGATAGAACTCTGAAGTAATACTTAGTGCTGTAGTTAATGCTGTACTCAGTACCAGAAAGTAGGTTACTATTTTATAGCCTGTTTCCTTTTTTAACAAACTAGAGATGATTATTTTTATACAATTATCTGACAGGAGTTACTTTTACAGGGTGATTCTCCTAATGGTTCAAGTGATGGAAAAGGAGTAAAGTCCCTGGTGAATAAAATGACGGTTGCTTTAAAGACTAAATCTGTGAACGTGAAAGAAAAAGTTATTAGTTTTATTGAAAATACATCTACTCCAGTGGACAGGTATGTCATTAATATGTCACTGTGAATTAGCAATGGGGAATGGCTTCCTGTTTCAGGTGGCTGATTTGTAAATGTGAAAACTGTGCTAATTAGGGAAAAAAGTTATCTTCCAGTGTCAGCTTTTAGATTTCCTATCCTCGTCACAATTTTATCATGACACAGTAAGCCTACTGTGCTGCCTTAGTATTGAAAGGCTACTGTGAGCAGCCTTTTCTCTTAAATGTGTATCTGAAATTTGTCACTGCATGGTAGTTTGACTTCTTACAATGTGTCAGTTCTATATTCAGCCTAAAAGTCAAGAATTATTTCATTTCCATTTCAGTTCCTCTCCATCCTTGACTTTTAATGGGTGAATAACAGAAAGATACTGGCGGGGATTTTTTTGGTTGGTTGGGTTTGTTTTGTTTTAGGGTTTTTACTATCCCATCCTGTCAAGTATTAGTTAACATTTTTGAAGATCTTGATATTTTTTCAAGTCCTGGTGTAACACTGCTTTTTAAACCCAGAATCCACTCTTGTTCATTTTTTGTATAAAATGAAACATAAAGCTGGGAAGCAGAATGTGCAAGCATGTTAAAAGACACTCTCAAAGTTGGAAGTCATCATTCCAAATACTTAATAACAGCTTTCATCTGACAAAGCTTTACTTGAATAGCCTGTTTTATTGCTCTTTAAAATGCAGCCTATGGAGGTTTATGTTTCTAAGACATTGGTATGCAAGAATCTTACAGAGCTGGTGTAGGTACAAATTACTGGGGGTTTTTTTGTGCTGGAAAAGGATTTTTTAAAATTGCTCCACAACTAGAGGCAAAAATTCTTAAATAGCACTTAGTAATAGTTTTTGTTGTGTGGAGAATTCAAGTAAGGCTTATATGTAAGCCATACATAGCATGAAGAATGCATCTTTTAGTAGAAGTTTTAGAGATATTTCTCAACCTCATGGGTAACTGTCATGAAGCTTTTATGTATAAGCATCCTCCTTGAAGAAGATACATTGCCAATATAGAGCCTTTCAATTATTTATCTAGATTTTTCCTTTAATTTTTTTTTTATTTTTTTTTTTTTTTAACTTTTAATTCTTCTTTTTTGTCCTCTTCCCCAATTTACTGTAGAATACCTTTCAATATTCCCTGGCCAGACAGAGCAAGCCTGGAGCGGTAAGCTTGATAATTAAGCAGCCTGACTAAACCCACCTTTGTCATACTTAGCATGGCATTGCAATGTCTGTAAGCATTGGTTACACTGACAAAATTGCTCACATATTTTTATATTAATTTAGGGGGGTTCAATATATTAAAGCTATCAGTTTACAAGTACTGGTCAGGGGACTAGAGGTAGAAAAAGAATGTATTAGCAGTGCTTTCTTTTCTTAGTTTCTGTTTTGTTATTTCTGTTCCTTACTGTTGCTTTTTATGATTTTTTTGTTTGTTTGTTTTACTTGTCATTTCCCCGTATATATTTTGTTAGTGACTTGTATTAGTGAAAGATACCAGGAGCAATCACTGAACAAATTATGGCTTAAGGTCTTAGCAAGTGAGACTACAGCTATGAAAAAGACTTGCTATGAACTGTTCATAAAGCATCATCAGAGATTAGATGTAATGGGGAACCCATACATAAATTCTGTCTGAAAATCTTAAAATTACATGGTTCTCATCACATGGTGATAGAACATGCTGATAGAAACAGAGGTTCTCATTACTGGGAAAATAGAAGTGCTGAGTAAATAATATGCCTTGCAACTGTCCCTCGTCTTATTCACATAACTGCTGCATTTTCACACATGTGGAGTCTCTTCACATTCATACGAGATTTACTGCCTTATAATTATTTCAGAAATAAAAATTGTGACTTGAGGTTATATAAAATCACTTAGCTTTTGACTCATAGACTGAAAAGCATGAAGATTGGTGCTGGAAAAATTAATGAAGGTTTTAAATTTTGTTTTGAGTTTTCAAGGGTTTTGGACCAGTTCTTTCAAGTAGTTTGCACATAATTTGACATAGGATTTACCCATATGCATGACAGAATAGTGTTATGTGAGCAAAACCAACAGTAATAATGTTAACCAGTATTCTTAAAAAAAGTGGCAATATCCCAGTATCACGTAATATGTTTTGTTAATTTAGAAATTAAAGATTATTAGGATTTCTTCCCACATTTTATTGATCAGTTTTTAGAATATGGTTAACTTAAAATACTTGGTGAGTGTGTAACTGAAAGACCTTGAATCTGTATCTGTAACCAAGAAGTTTTGATACACTGAGATTTTACTTCAGTTATTTTACTTGCTACTTTCACTCACATAGCTTATCTTCTTTCCTTGGGAAAAGGAATATAGATCATAGATCAGTAGACTGTTCTCTTAAAATTGAAGCTCTTAAAAACCTGGAATGTTATTCTTTTCCCTTCCATTCAATTAGATCCACTTTGCGTTTATCACCAATATATTTCATTTTGAAGATTTGCCACTAAAAGGAACTGCATTCAATTTATAACAATGTAATGATAGCATTCCATGTAAGCAGGTTAAAGGCAATTCATTTCTAATTTGGAATGTTACCAGATTTTTATAAAATAGCTTTTTACTTTCTCTTGTCTTGACTAACTTTGACTTGTAAACACCAATAAGATCTTCTCTTAAATCCTCTCTGTGTAATTCAATATAACACTATTTAGTTGTGCTTTCTTACTCAATACATTATGTATTCCTAAAGCATATTTACAAAAGCCTCCATATAGAAGCACTGCCCTTTTGAATTGTCAGTGTCATTGATGCTTATTGTCTTCAACACTAATGAGCACGTTTTTGTATGTTTATTTTTTGTTTCATTGTAGAATGCATTTCTGGTTTGGATTTGGGTGGGGCTTTTCTTTTCCTGTTAAGTATTTCTTTGGTTTTGTCTACATTGGTAAAAACGAAGGTTTCTTTCTTGACTTGCAAATATGCTCTCACGTGTAAATAAGTACTAGGATTCATATTACTGTGGTGGTTCTACAGTAGCATGTAAACTGGAGTTTTTTTGAATATACTTAAGGCTGGAACTAGGGCACATAGTTTATAGGAAATATGAATAAGGATTATGGGGCAGAAGGTTATAGGATTGAAATGGGAGGAAGAGACAGATGTGCTTTGGTTTTGTTTGTTTTGGGTTGGTTTTGGTTTTGTTTTTTTTTAAACTACAACATGTTGCCAGTTCTAGAGGCTAAAATAATTTGGCCTTTAGTAATTCTTTTATTTTTTTCAGCAATCACCTTGTTTATGACTCTCTGAACCTTTAGATTTTCTCATATTTTTTAGCTGTTCCCAGCAACTGAGGGCCAGAACTTTTAACCTCACAGCTGTGACCATGTAATCACAGCACTCTGAACTGAAGCATTAAAATATCTCAATCTTTGCAACTCTTACTGACAAACACTGACTCAGTTATGCTTTTGTGTCATTTAATACAATTTATAGAAATAGATTTAAATGTGACTTTTGAGATCAGTATCTATGCAGAAATGTAGGCATTTGGCACATGCTGGAATAAGTAATGGATTGGAAATCAGAATTCACTCTACAAGGGAGGGTTTATAGTAACGCCACTTTGAAGTGCTTAAGGTATTTTGTTATCTTCTGAAGAATGAAAAGTGAGCTTCTATACATGTTAGTTAATAGTTTTCATTTTCTCCTCTATCCCAATTTGGAATCCTTGTAAAGTTGCCCTGACTGTCCAGAAAATTTCAGTTTCATCCTAGAAACTTCATAGCATGTTGTCAGTTTTCAGGTCTCTGATGTATTTTGTCAGAAGTTGGGTTTTGGAGGGTTTGTTTTGGTTGGTTGGTTTGTTTTAAACAAAAAAGTATTTATTTTCATGTTCTTTATTACAACAGTCAGTCTTGCCAAGTAACTGAAAACACACTTTCAGTAACCAAATCTATTGTTGGGTCAGTCACAGCTTCCTTGCAGGCAGCTACACAAAATTCTCTCATCCTTCTCAGTTGCACAGTTGTGTTTACATTTTGCTAATATGTTATTGTACGTGTCATACCATCAGTTTGCAACTTGCTTTTCTTCTCTCACCCCATGTTCTCTCCTGCCCATTTCATTGCCAACAGACATGTAAGCAGCAGTGACAGAGTAGGAAAACCCTACCGTGGTGTGAAACCAGTATTCAGCATCGGAGATGAAGAGGAATATGATACTGGTACAGTAGAAGATTTTCCTTTTACCTAGGATAGCTTATTTAGACAAAGTTATTAGATTTGAGAGATAAGAAGAGCATTTTACAACTGTCTTACAACTTGACATTTTTCTAACTGTCATCTTGGATTTGTTATGGTTGTGCCTAGGGCACTATGCTGAAAGTATAGTTGGAGCTAGACTTTAGATTGTTAATGTGTACGCACCTCTCCGATGTTTTGAACTTTGCTTTTTAGCACTGAATCTATTAATAATTGATTCATCTCTTAATATACATGTAAAATGCTGTGGGAAAAACACACAAATTTTATTGATTTTTTTTTTTTTTTTTTTAATCTAGTTGAAAAATTACAAACAGGACACAAGACGACAAAACAGGAATTTCACACTTTTCACAAAGAGGAGGTTATTTTTGAGACCAGTGCTAACGTTAGAATGGCGCAGACCTAGTGCTATCCTGGTTTGTTCTGTTAGCGTTAGCTCATCGTCATCTCACAAGTAACTGTTATGTACCCAAAAGGCATACTTGGCTTCTATGTGAGAAACAAACAACTAGACTAAGAATTTTTGACTTGCAAAAGAAATAGTTTAGGAAGATTAATGAGAGAGATTCGTAGGATCTCGAGCTGTTTAAATAAGAGTGATGACAAACAGCTGATCATTGTTCGTCTGCTGTAAGAATTGGGAAGGAGCAAAATGGAACTATCAGGCAGAAACTTTAATGCTGATGAGATACTGCTCTAAATGCCATATAATTAAGTTTGCACAGTTTTTTCAGCATCTGTTATAGTGTTTGGCAAAGTCTATGTGGAGTCAGAAAACCACGTCCTCAAAGACCTGTCTAGAACATGTTTTCAGTAATGGTTCTTTGCTAATTTCTATTTACATTTGCTTTTAAAAGCACTATTAGTAAGTAAGCAGAATCACTGCAGTGATTTGAATAAGCAAAACCAATGTATATGAAGTAAAGTTCATGTTATTTTGGTAAAGAAGAATGCAAAGAGTGAGCCTGTTCCTGTATAATTGTTCTTGTGAAGTTTAGTGGGGATTTTTTGTAGTAAATAATTGCAATTTGCTATAAAAATTGAAGCCTGCTGTAGGTGGCCCTGCTTTTTGAGTAGGAGAGTTAGACCAGGTGACTTCCAGAGGTCCCTTCCATCCTCAACCATTCTGTGATTATGCAAAATGAGAATGGGCTTTATTCCATTCATTTAAATTTCATAATGTATTTTTTTGGTGAAAACCTTTTGAAAAGTGTGGCTTTAATTCTGAATTGCAAAGTGTAGAAAACTGAGTACTACGTGCTCATGTAGTTGATGTGGTTCTGGTAGTCCTTGCCAAAACCTGTTGGTGTTGTAGATGCAAAAAGTTCACATGGCTACAAGGCAAGTCTGTACTGCAAGTGTAAGAAATCCCCTGAGTTGAAAATAGTTGTCTGCTGAGAGAGAATTAAAAGAGAAATATCAGATATGTATGCCCTTTTCTTTCTTCCCTCTGAACAGTTGTTTATGGCTAGGTAGGCCTTGGCTTGAACCAATGTAGCTGCAGTGGGTTTAAGTGAGTTGAAAAATTGTCTGATTATGTGTTTGAAAATATTTTTTTTTTATTTTTTTACTTCTACCTCTTCCCTTCAAAACAGATGAAATTGATAGCTCTTCAATGTCAGATGATGATCGAAAAGAGGTTGTCAACATCCAAACATGGATAAATAAACCTGATGTGAAGTATAACTTCCCCTGTAATGAAGTAAAAGAAAATGGACATATGTTTCCCAGGTACTGGACTTAGTTCTAAGCTTCATCAAAATGTCTGTCGTGATACATATTTAAAATATATATATGTAACATCCAGTTAAGTTATTCTTTATATTAAACTAGGAAATAAAGGTGTGAAACAACCTAGAACAAAATATTAATACTATATTTGCATTCTTGTATTTGCAGTGTTACAGAACAGTAATTATGTACAAAACCTAGTATGAAGTCTTGCTTTGTAAAACAAGATAGTAAGAGAAGTATTCTCAGTATACCTAGGCTTATTTTTCAAGACCAGGTGGACCCAAGTACCTGTGGCTCCTGTGGTTTTTTTCTTGTCTACTTGTTTGTGCCTTGTAGTACGTGCCTATCTTGCCCCTAAGATTTAGTGACCTTGTTAATCCTGCAAGAGCAGAACATGCTTTGGCTTCCCCAAAGAGTACAAACCCTGTTGAATCTTCATAACAGAAAATTATGATGGACTTTCTCTTGATCATGGTCAGATTTGGGAACTTTCATCTATCTCTAAGTAGCTTATTTGTAGAATTTAGCTTTCTAAATAGCTGATATTTAGTTCATTAGCAAATTTAACATGTATTTTTCTTTTCCTTCAAGTCATCTCCTAGTAACAGCAACTCATATGTACTGTTTGAGAGAGATTCCATCACGAAAGGGACTGGCTTACATACAGTCTCGACAGGCACTCAACTCTGTAGTGAAAATCACATCTAAGAAGAAACATCCAGAACTGATCACCTTTAAATATGGAAATAGCAATACTTCAGGCATAGAAATTTTGGCAGTCGAAAGGTAAGCCACTTCAGTAGCAGAGATGTAAGTAATAATGATATCCAGAACACTGTCAACAGGAAATCAGAGGCATGCTATAATTCCCATAATTGAGCTGAAGAGTGATAGTTTTTATTTAGAAATAGATAATTCAAATGTGAACTAAAAAAAAAGTCAGCAGAATGAGAAGAGTTTAAAAGACCCAGCAGAGAGGAACTCCATGGTCTGCAATGACAGTTGCTGGGGATGGGATGCGTGCAACTGGTTTAGATTTTTGTTATTATGTCTTAAATGAAAACAAAGCGGACAGTACTGCAGCCAAAAGTGTGGATTTGTGAAGAGTGGCATTTAAGAAAGTGGTGTTTCTTCTGTGTTGTCTTTTCTGGGACATCAGACTATTCCTGTGCACTGCACAAGGAGTCCAGAAGCCTAACCTCAAAACTCTGAATCCCTGAAACCTGGTTCCTTAAAGTTGGTTATTGCCATGTGCAGCATTTGTGTGCTCAAGCTGGGGGAAGTCAGAGGAATGGGTGTGTAGGGCTTGTTTTTTGCTGGTGTAGCCTGTTGTTTCTTGGCACTAACAAAGCTGGTGACACCAGTTGGACATTTTCTCATCCTTTTCTTTGGGGAGAACAGTGCGCAGGGGTGCTCTGGTTTTACAGGAAGTGGGAAGTGAGTTTCCTTGCTAACTAGGGAAGTTATTTTATGCCTGTTGACTTCTCCGAATGAAATTAGTTGGGTAGTAGGTCAGACACAGGTAAACGAAAAGGTTGCAGAGAACTTTGCTGCTTGTTGAATTACTTCATCATTACCTTGTTGACTGGAGCAAATCCAGAAGAGAGAGGATCATAAATAATCCAGATCTATCTATGAGAATTAAAATAAAAATAGAATATGAGGACTGCTGTGCTTCAGACAGTGCTACCTGTAGAGATCTTAACCTCTCTGATCTATGCTACTGTCAATTGATGAAGAACTTCTGCTTTCCAGGATGGCCTGTGAAGTACTCCTCAACAGTTCTAAGTTCACAAGTGAAAGCATTTCATAGTATAAATGGGAATTAAATGTTACTCAGTAATTTTTCATCTCGATATATTCCCCTCCTGCTTCCCCCTAGGTTGTGCCAGAAGAGAAATCAAATCAAGAATTACAGAATTAATGCTCAATAATTTTATAGTGAATTAATGATGGCTTTTTTTTTTAAGGTATTTGATTCCAAATGCAGGTGATGCTACCAAAGCCATAAAACAACAGATCATGAAAGTATTGGACGCCTTGGAGAGTTAATAACTGAAGACTTTGTAGAGAATGGTTTATAAAGAAGCAACCAAGATACTGTATGTGGACACAAGCTGACTGTTTCCCAACTGAATACTAACTTAAGAGAATTTTTCTGTTTGCTGATGGGAGTGCCTGAGTAGCAGGCTTAAGATAGGGTAAATTATTATCAACTTCTGAATGGGATTTTTAATTTTTTTAATTATATTGGGTTTGTTTTCAAGAAATGTTTATTATAAAGGTCACTTTGTTTCATTTTTAATGCAGCTTTAATGTGAGTCATCTGCATCTGCAAGAGAAAATGCAGCTAGGCTTTCATTAAGTGTGTTAAAGCAAAGCAGCACTGCCAGATACGGAGAAGCAGTTGAAAACAGAATGGATTTTAAATTACTGTTGCTTGAAAGTAAAATGTCTCCATTACATACAGTATATAAATTTGACGTTGCCTACCTACTGGGTAGTATCAAGGACTGATTGATGCTTGGGTTTATGAGCAGAACATAAAGATCCTAGCAGTACTGGATCCTTCTCATTAGAAATGGTTAAGTCCAGCTTGGGCTGAGGATAAATGGGAAAAAATGCAAGCAATCTGTAAAATTGACTTTTTTAAAAGTCTTATCCACTACTATGTTAAATAATTTGGAATGTTGGTAGGGTATTTTTAAATCCTAAAACAAAGTGTGCACAATAGGCTTTTACTACAGGGTTGTGATTTTTATTTTTTTCTTAATTATGCAAAATTTTACATTTCATAGGTTGAGGCTGTTTCTCTTGTAAAGATGAATGTGTGCATTGAAATGGAAGGTAATGCTTCTTGACAGATTACACCAGTTGAAAATAAATTACCTTGCTCCTCAGAAACAGAATGTCTAAGATAATAATTAGACCTTTAACAGCCTTCAGTTCAGCACAGAAGTATGTGCTGATTGAAGGTGTATTCAGCAAGAAAATGAATGCACACAAAGTGAAGAGATTCAAGCACTATATGCCTGTGATAAATGTATTCATTACCTGTTGCCTTCATTGTTTCAAGCATTTTAACTAACATCATCTAAACTAGTAAATGTTTCAGAGATAGCAACTCTGTGATTGCTTATCAGCAGCTTTCCACTTGTTCCAAGAACTGTTCTCTTGTTAAGTACAGGAATATCCTTACGGCTGAGGTATAGCAGCTTTAGAGAATTATGTGGAAATTACCAAAATGAAAACCTGTGAATTAGTGCGGCATTGGGAGGTAAAATAAATGAAACTGACCTTTATAAAAAAACAGTCATTCTAAGTTACTTTACTTGGAATCAAGCTGGGGCACCTTAATTCTGGGACTTAACACCTTTTTTTTTTTTTTTTTTTTCTTTCCTGTCTTGGTATCTGAGTAAACACCCATAGAACTTGAACTGTTGAAGATACTTGCATGAATTGCACCTGGGCCAGTGCTCACGGATTTATAGTTTTGCCCAGAAGCTGTTGTATTACAATTTCCTCTTCCTACTCGCTTCTGAAAATTTCCTGAAGAGTCTCTGACTCTGCCTACTTCAGCAATGAGATTTTTTTCATGTAAAGTTGTGTTACTGTTTATAAACTACAGTTGTAAATAAACCAGTACAATTTGAACATAACTTGTTCTGCCTGAAAGCATTTAGTTGCATACAGTTTGAGTTCTCTGAATCAACAGTTTTTCCTAAAGGTATTTTGTTAAATGGAAGTGAATTTGATCTTTGGAATGGAAGAAACTGATTATGGATCATAGGGAGCTACTGTCAGTGACATCTTATTGTAAGTATTTTAGAATTCAGACTTTGACTAATTTCATTAAGTACTTGTGGGTGAGCCATAGTAAACATTCATAGAAAGGTCAAAATGAGGTAACAAATGGTCAAATATAAATGGTTGCTGCATAAATTCAGGGCTTCTCAGCATAACATTTTTGGTTTATAAAAATGTTGGCAAAATGATACAACCCATTCTACTATAGTCATTGACAGGGTGGTGTGTGGAAAGTACACTCAGTTGTTAAACAGGTGTATTTGGGTATTAAATATGGAAACTGGGTAACACGCATGCTTCTCTGAGGACAACAAATGCAGACCTTTTCAGATCTACAGAAAGTAAAGCTACAGTAAGTCAGTTCTTGAATCTCTTCTGTGTAGGAACATATAATCCAAGCCTGATTATTTGTAATTTTCTGAGACAATCTGCAAGTTGTCAACAGACTCCTGATCTTATGAAGCTCAGTCTAAACTATGAATAATTTCAGTGCTGTTTTATGCCTCTCTACCCACAGTTTAAAGGCTATTCTTGCCTCATAGCGTATGTATCTGTAGTTAGTGTGTCTGTTACAAAACTTGTATTGCTAAGCAGAAATTCCAATTATAGTACTGGAGTGACTGTTTCTGAAAAGAAAAAGCTCTTCTACTTCCTATCCATCTTGGAGGAATTTTTTTAAATTGTTTTGCTAAAGGTTTGCAGCCTCTTGTTTTATTTTGCATGCATTGCTGTCTGTGGTGGTGAATGTGAGATGACAGCGGCAGTGTTGCAGGGGGCTTAATTTTTATTTTAATCTGTTTTGGTGATAGAAATAAGGTCTGTAACAGGAAAAATGCACTCTTCTCGGAGTAAGCTCTCGTGCCAAATGGGAGCTCTTTTGTGTTTTGTAGCCAGGGTCGGTGTTCCTGTGTTCACTGATGGCTCTTCAGTTCTCACAAATCCTTGTAGATTCTGATTTGTATGAGAATTTGTACAGAACTTCGCATGTATTACCCACCAAAAATACTCTTGACTCTGGAGGTGCAGTTTTATTTACACTGTTTTCTCCAGATGTAAGTGAAGACTACTTGCTGTTCTTGCAGTTTAGATCCTGTTAGGCCTTACATGTGAGTTTTACACATGCATAAGATATGGATCACTCTGGGTTACTCATTTTATCTTTGCCCCTTCTGCTGTCATCTATTTTCAACTCATGGAGATACTATTGCATGAGCAGTACTGTCTCTACGCAACATGAATCTGCAGTTCTACTTACTGGCTTTTAAAAAGCTCAAGATTATAACATAAACACATGAGGCAGCAGTGCTCTGTATTGAGTAAAGGGGAGCACTCAGTGTTTAGTAATAAAAACAGCATGGCAGTTAGCATTTTGCGTAGTAGCTTACGAGATGCTGTTCTCATAAAGGAAGATTGTGGTGGGGATGTCCCAAGTGAGTAAGTTAGCTGTAAACTCTTACAGACCTCTTGGAACGAGCCCTTAGCAAACACTAACACATGCTAGGGCTGGTACACCAGTTCCGTGGAGCACCAAGAGGCTGCGATGCTTGGTGTTTTTGCCAGGTGCTGATTTGGCACCACAGCAGTATTCCCAGCAAAGCCTCAGCGGCGCTTAGGCGCCGAGATACTTCATCCCCTGACCTTCCTGCACCGCTGCGAAATCGGGTCGAGGAACGAGCCGGACTCCCCAAGACAGGATACCGTCGGTTTCCACACCGGCGCTGCGCGGGAAGTGCGCCTGCGCTTTTCCCGCCGGGACACTGGCGGCCTACACTTCCCGGCAGGCCCGGCGCCTTGAGGGAGGAGTCGGGACGCCCAGGGATGCAAGCGGCGCGCGGAGTCATGGCCAGTGAGTGGTGACGGGCGCGGAGGTGCGGGGTGTGCCTCTCCTCCTTCTCACGCTTCTGCCGGTCCCTCCCTGCCGGCCGGGTCCCCGCACCGGCCCGCGGCGTGGGGAGAAGGGTCGGGGTGGCATTCAACCTGCCTCTCTGGGGGGGCTTCGGTCTCCCGCCCCGGGCCTCAGCCGGTCAGAGGTGCCGCTCCCTAGGGCCGGCTTCCCCGCTCGCCTCGGAGCTCTCCGCGGAGCCACCGCTTCTCCCCAGCCCCCTGGGGCCGCCCCAAGCCGCTGCCGGCGCCTCCTTGTCCCAACTGGGTCCTCACCTTCCGCTGACTGGACACAATCAGGCGGCCGCAGACCCGGCCGGAGTTCTCGGAGCTGTCAGTCCTGGGGCTCAGTGCTGGGCGCTGCCCCTCAGCCTTGCAGGGGTGGGAAATAACCAACCAGAGGGAGCTGCCCGCATTGCTACGGGTCGGTCGTGGAGCCCCTGTCGGTGCACCTCCTGGCACTAGCGCAGTGATAAGCTTGTCGAGGAATGCGATCTGAAAGAAGCGAGACGAGCCGTAGCTGCTGATGTTTTTAAAAACCCTGCTTCATGGTGATACAAATACGGACTATTATTTTACTCTGATACACTTTTACCTGGTTGTGGTTTGCGCTGCTATAGCTTATCCTAAGAATTGCTTTTAAAGAAGTTTTTGAGGCAGCTTAGCAAGGCTGCAAGGAGAGATCTTGGGTCTCCGCAGCACGGTTGAACGTTTCTCTGTATTTGTTACTTCTACATCTGATCATTTTTAAACAAAACTGTGGACACAAAAACATGTATTCTGTTGTGGCTGAGCTTTAATTTTGCCCTTTTAACAAACTCCAAAGCTGGGGGGTAGGGAAAATAAGTTAAATGGCTTCCTGGTGCTTTAAACATTATGAGAAGGAAGTTAGTTAAGATTTTTCTTAGTAGATGGTTTTGTTGGTTTGTTTGTTGTTTTGTTTGGGGTTTGTTTGTTTGTTTTGTGGATTTGTTTTGTGTGTGTTTGTTTTCTGAAGTGAATTTATGCCAAAATGTAAATCGTTTTGGTGTCAGATTTCTCTGATCATGTTCAACAAATACGGGAAAGTTTTAGGCACATTCCCAGTATGATTATCTAGATGTGGAAGCCAATTATGATTACATCTATTCAAAATCTCAGTGAAGCTTTGTTTACTCAATAAGACAAATACTGAGAGTCTCACAAAGGGTGGCAAAGTGAGCACTTAGTCATTTGCTAATGATCAGGAACAATCTGAAGACAGGTGAAATTAGCCTATAAATTAGCTGCTTAGCAACTGGGGTGAGAACTAGCATAGGAAGAAAGATATTCTGCCTGACTGTTCCTTGCCTGATCTCATCTTCACTTGTATCAGTTCTTCCTGTTTACCTGAACAGCGAGGCTGTGTGTTGCTTGCAGCTTTTTCTTTATATTATAGTGATCTCTGAGTGCATCACATGGGAGTTTTCCAGGGAAGAGAGGTGCTGTGAAACTGGGGGTACTTCTCTTTATGAAGCCTTTCATTAAAATAAATAAAATAGGAAATGCTAGCAGCATTTTAGAACACACAGTGCTCATCAGGGATGGGCACAACAAAAAGATGCGTTCATGAAGCATATAGCATGTTCTCCTTGAGTTAAGAGACTGTTTCCAGAGTCATAGGTGGACTGCAAAATGAGTTGGAAGTGGTTTGTGCATATGCCAATATATAAGTAAATCTGTTTTGTTAAATGCTCATTAGTGAATTAAAATTTTGAAGTTTTTTTTCCTGGGGGAATTCTGCTGACCAAGTTCTTCTTTTCTGCCACTAGACTTCCGCCTAGCTCTTATTCAGCTCCATGTGTCTGCTGTTAAATCAGAGAACCTTCAGCGAGCCTGTGAGCTGGTGAGAGAAGCATCAGCTAAAGGAGCTGAAGTTGTAGCTCTTCCTGTGAGTACAGATCATGATCTACATAGTACCTGTAAGTCAAACCCTTGGAAACCCCTTTCTAGTGTTACTAATGCATTATGTATTCCTGTTTTTCTCTGGATAGCATAGATGTTTGTATGAGGCTCCACAATAATAAAAAACAAAAAAAGAGCAGGGGTTCTGTCTAGAGGCATACTTAAGAGGGAGGGAGGCAGAAGAAGAAAGTACTGTCTTTTTTTTCTTGTGGTATAAGAATCTGGTTAAGTTTTTGCTGGTTTAAATTCCAGGCAGTTCTGTTACTGGTATGTTCTGGTTTCATCAAAGTGGCACTGTGGTTTGAGTCGTTGCAGAAGCCTTCTGTGCTACAAGTGTAGGGAAAGCAGATTTTCAGCTAAAGTATGTTGGTATGAAGATGAAAGAGAACAGGTATACAGTGACTCTTTTTGCTGCAATTATTCCAGATTAGATAGTACATAAGAAACATGATAGACATTTCTAAGAGGTAATTTGTGGCTGAATTATGATTAAAAAACATTTCTCTTGTGACTTCCTTTTGTGGGATCATAGTCACTTAAAATTACTGATAATTTCTGATTTACTTTCTGGACTTCAGTCAGGATCACCTTGCTGAATTTTCACACAGATGAGGGTGCTGGCAGGGAGGCAACCTTCCCAGTGCAGCTTGGAGCTTTTTCCTCTCTTCCTGGGGGTACATGTGTTAGCCCTGTGCCCTACAGCATCTGACTCAGAAGTGCAAAGTTCTTCTCTGGGTGAACTTTTAGTCTGAATGTTTTACAGTCAGAATATTTTCCCCTTGCTGTCACAGGCAGGACTAACCTTCGCAGTTCCTCTGTGCTAATGGTTCTTGTGTTGCAAGTGTGACCTTTGATTATTCTGGCAGAGCCAGAATAACCAAAGAGATTATCTATTATTTGCTAGTTTCATCATGTGTACGAACATTGAATTTTCCAGACCTATTTAGTTGAGGTATTCACTTTGCCAATGATAATCTATGCTTTTAGAGTAAACCCTGTAAAACAATGGCAAGCATTTCACAGACTTCTGGGAGGTAAATTTTGTTCTGGCATTAGGATGTTGGCATGAAATATTCTCTTCACTTTTGTTTTTTTAAAGTCACACTATAGAAAGAAGTAACTTGCACTGACTATATAATCTACACTTCTGCAGAGGCATGTGGCAGTTTTCCTGTGACATGTTAGCCTTGATGCGTTAAATTTTTTTTTAATTTCTGAAGCAGGAAAAATTTGTGAGAGAAAAACAATTTGTAATGCTTATGGATAGAAAAATAAAAGCAGAATACATTTGAGTCTAGAAATTGATAGAAAGCAATTTAAAGATCTGTCCCTGTATTCTTACCACTTTGAAGAGCACAGAACTAGGTGATCTATGCAGACAATCTACAGTTTTGTTTCAGCATCAACTTAGGAGCAACCTCATGCACTGCTGCTACAAGCTTGCACAGAGCTCTGCCTGTCCTCTTGAGCCCATGTTTCCGTACCACCTTCACTGACACTACAAGGCGCTAGATGCAGGTGGGGGCAGCTGGCATTGCTTTCACTTCCTTGTTCAATCCTGCTTTTTGAAAAGCCTGGGAAGCTCATTTGACAGCCTGCAGAGACTTCCCTTCTGCCCCTTTTGTGTACGGACTCTGCTGTGGGTTAGCTCACATCTTGTTGGCCTAGTGACTGTATATGGGGCAAAAAAGTCCATCCAATTTTGGTTTATTTATTCAGCTCAGTAGAATCCTCTACAGTTGTTAGGAAGTTTGCCTGAGTGGTTAAGGCATAAATTTTTATTGTGCTATTCACAGCTTGATTTTTATTATTTTTTTATTTTTTTTTAGGGGGTGGGCTGTGATATGTGATGTGTTTTGCAACAACTTCCAGTGTACAGAGGTAACAGTTGAGGCAGATGCTTGGGCTGAGAATTGACTGATGAAGAGTAGGTGCTGGTACTGTTTGATAACCTACCTATGGCCTTCAACTGTACTCCCTTAGGGGACAAAAGAAGTGTTGGGGGGTGTCATACATCCTCACAGAGCTGCTAAATATAGTGCATGTATAGCCATGTAGTTTAGACATCTAAACTGCTCTGTTAATCTTACTGTCTGAAGATTACGTGCCTGGTTCTGAGGGATAGCAAATCTTTAACTAGAGCCTAGGACAGAAAATGCTGTTCAGTTGCGAGGAAATGCTCTTTGAAGGATTTTATTTTTTTTTTAATTATTTTTTTTTTTTTTAGCAAAAGGATAAGTAATTTTGAGAAATGCATGCTTTTGCATAAGTCCTTTTATAAATGAAGACATCATGGGCTGTGGATGAACACGAGCATCTCAGTTTTGAGAGGATTTATTCAGCTTGTGACTTGTCAAATAAGCTGGATGAAACTTGGCTCTTTGTTCTAATGAGAACATTTCTTGAGATCTTGTGAAGTCTAGACTGATAAATGTGCTAGTCTTGTTACTTGCAGCTTGCACGATGCTCCTAGCTCACGTTCTGTTGGCATGCAGTCACACCAACACATCTACTGCATTTTCTCTAATTGTTATAAAGGTGTCTCTGGCCTCCTGAGATACTTTCTGGTTTGCTTATTGAGTAAACTAAACTCCTGTAACTAAAGATTGAATGAGAACACTGACAAAGAAGAGTTAAAAAGATCAAGTACATCTCTTTGCGGTGGTGTTATTGGATTTTTGGATTTTAACTGTTCTGTTGGTTTTTTTCCCTTGAATTCCAGGAATGCTTTAATTCTCCCTATGGAACCCAATACTTTAAGGAGTATGCAGAGAAGATCCCTGGAGAATCAACACAAAAGCTCTCAGAAGTTGCAAAGGAGTGCAGCATATATCTTGTTGGAGGTAGTTTACTCTTGGTAACCTGTCTCATTGAGGGAAAAAATGGGCCATGTCTATTAATGCCACTGGATCCTAATTTCATATAATACACTGGGTGGAATCTTTGTTCTCATCTTTATAAAGGATCCATTCCAGAAGAGGATGGTGGAAAACTGTATAATACATGTGCTGTCTTTGGGCCTGATGGTGCAATGTTGGCAAAGCACAGGAAGGTAAGATGGCAGAATATTGTCATTAGAAGGTTTCTCAGCAGTGTTACACAAATTATTTTATCTGTGCCTGAAGGTGTTGGGCAATAGTAGAATCTTGCATTAATAATAAGCTGTGTACTGTCTGTAAAACTGCGTTTGAATTTTATTTGGGATATGTAAACACCCCTTCCAAAGGCAGTCATAAATTTGTTCTGAGTAAGGATGACAAAATGCAGAAGGCGTAATTGGCTTTTCCAAGATGCTGGGAAAACTGGGTTGGGTTTGTTTTGGAGGGTGGGGGGTAGCTGGGGAGGGTGGGGGGTTTTTTTCTCCCCAAATACCTTCAGACATATATATTTCTGTAAAGAAAAAACCTGCTTTAAGTCATCTTTAGCAGATTTCACAACCTTAAGCAATGTTTTGTTGAGATCCTGACAAAAGAAAAGTCTGGATAATGATAACTAGAAAACACATGCCCAATAGAAAGAGGCTGAAGTACCAAGAACAGAAGTTGTTATTAATCATACTATAATTACAGGTTCATTTGTTTGACATTAATGTTCCTGGGAGAATACAGTTCAAAGAGTCTGAAACACTGAGTCCAGGGAATAGTTTCTCCATGTTTGATATTCGTGAGTATAAGACAAGCCCTTTCTGTAAGTACTTCTGCCACAGAAACACTACAGGAGTTCTCTTCTCCATCATGGATTCACCGTCAACCCAGCAATTGATTTTTAGACTAACAAACAGATTTATATCAGGCATTTGAAAACCATGGCAAATACAGTTTAAGTCTGTTCCAAGTGTATAGGTCACTTCTGAAACTTTTAAAAAGGCAGTGTTGTTTGGAGCAAGTGATTGCTGACGGACAGAGTGGAAAGGGTTGAAGCATACATCGTGGCACTTCCCTAAATAAATAACAGCCCTATTGACTTGTTAAAGAGAAGTTACTGTATTTATTTTTTGTTTAATAGCAGTTACATCTTTAATAATAGTTCCTATAGAACATGCCTTGAAAAAGAATATGTGTAGCAAACAGCTGCACTGGCACATTGTTTCACGTGAGGATGATATAATAATGGAGACTGTAAATCCCATTCCAACATTCTTGAATCAGCTACATTCTTTAGCCCATGAAGAGCAGTGAGTGCTTTTTTTCTTGAGAAGAAAACAAATGGAAAACCTGCGGCTAAATCAGAGAGAAATGCATTACATGCAGACCTGCATTAACATGATCTTGTGGAAATGGCTGTTTTTGAAGGATAGATTGTTTCTCACGGTTTTCCTGTCATCATGAAATATGAATTCTCCCCCACAAATAGCCAATGCTTGTTACAGATAAGGATACACATTTAAATATAGCTTCTGCTGTTACCGTAAGACATGTAAAATAACAGCTGGCAGGGAGTGTTTATTGCTTCCATGTACTTTTGATAGTAATATGACTGTTGTCTCTTGTGTTTTGAGAACAGCATACTGTAAAGTGGGCCTGGGCATCTGCTATGATATCAGATTTGCCGAGATGGCTCAAGTCTACGGACAGAAAGGTGAGACTGGGTCACCTAATGGAGCACGGTTAGCCATAAGGCCTGAACTGTGCCAAGCTGTTTCAGGGTGGTACATGTGTGGGCAGTGTATGTGATCAGGCACTCTTACCCACACCCAGTAACACTGAATGTTTCTTGTAGCTGAGGGTTTGTTATTGAAATGAGTGTCTGTTCTCCTTGAGCAAATTAACAATCATTTCCTGATACATGTTTGCCAATGGAGTGATGGAGATGGGTATATCCTCGCCTTCAGTAATGCATCACAGAGCTTTGCTGACATAAGTAATCACTTGTGCAAACATGGACAGGCTCTGGTTCCATTTTGGGTGATACTGTAAGAAACCTTGCCTTGAGTCTCAGTGTGAAGGACCACTCTAGGGTACATCATCTTCCCCTTAATAATGGTTGGGTTCTAATTTTCTTTTACTAAAGGTTGCCAGCTGCTGATCTATCCAGGGGCTTTTAACCTGACAACAGGAGCAGCCCATTGGGAACTGCTACAAAGGGGGCGGTAAGAACAAATAAGAGCTTATCCTCCTGTTTCAGAGGGAGCTTTAGCACACAGAACCCAACTCTTCTTGTGTTCCAAATCACACTATGCACCAGGAGTGGTGCTGCAGGGCCACTCTGCCGTCAGAGCTCTGCCATTCCTCAAGCCTTGCATGGGACACCAAAATGATTTTGCTGTCAAGGAGAAAAGCAATAAATGCTTATCCTTCACTCCTGTCAGCCTCTATGCAGTTACACCCTTTCAAGGGCTTTTTCCCCATGACTCTGTAAGCACCCCTCACAGACAAATTCTAGACTGAAGAGCTGATAACAGTTTGATAACTGGTCTAACTGCAAATAGAAATAGACTCTGAGATTCCTGAATGCAGTATTATTTATTCATTTGGTCAGCTTCCATCAACTTTGCTACATTCTACCTGCTTAACTCTGGAGCAGGTGCTAGAGTCTTCTGCTTTCTCTGACCATTATATCAATTATAATATTGCTACTCTTTAAAAGGATGTGTAGCTTGTCATTCAGAGTGAATTCTTTCTCTTCTGCTTAATAAATTGGTGGTATTAAAAAAAAATCTATGCACTTTTTTCTCCCCGTTCCATTATTTTCCTGTGAACACAGAGCTGTTGATAATCAAGTCTACGTAGCTACCATATCTCCTGCTAGAGATGAAAAAGCATCCTATGTTGCCTGGGGACACAGCACTGTAGTAAATCCATGGTGAGTTCAGAAAACAAAACAAAAACAACCACACCCCCCACTCCTCTTTTCTTGTTTAAAAGGTAAATTTTACCTAGCCATAACACTTCAGTCCCACATTTCCAACTACTCTTCAAAATGTCAAGTTCTTGGTAAGAAGTACCTGAGACTTAAGCCTATATTTTCAAAAGCATGCTTTAAAACTGACTGAAAAATGAGAAGGAAGCCAAAACTAGTTTAACAGTATGTATTCTTTTTGGTAGCAAGAAAGTTACTTAATTGTAGCATTTAGCATTAGTTAAGCTGCTGACTTTTTCAACTTGTCCCTGAAGTTCAGTCCATTATGTATTACGTATCATGGTAATTCTCTGTGCAGAACTGAACCATCTTAAATGACTTACACAAAATTATTCCATTTCTTCAAATAACACTACTTTGACGTAAAAAAGAACAAGAATGTCTTCAGCGAGGCAAGAAACATATTCTGACTTCAGCAGAAGTCACACAGGTGCCCAACAGGTAAAAGTGACCAAATCTTCAAGCAGTTACTTCTCTTTCAAAGAAATCCACTAATGATTTATTCTCTTCCAGATGATTGCAAAGTAAGAAAAGCTTTATCTGTGTCTTGAACTTCTAACTTTGAAAGCAGTCACAGAACACCTAGTGGGTGACATGATAAATAACGTTCAGTAGCTTATGCAGTGTAAAAGTATATTCCTGTTAAAAGCCAGAAGGATCTGAAAGGAGAAGAGGTTAGTCTTTGCCATACGTGGTTGTCCCTGGTGAAGTTGTTTCTTGCCCCTTGAGGTATATTGCATGCTGACATGCACAGGGTCTTATAATGCATTTGTCATGATTCCTGATGGCTGGAAACACCCTTGTGTTAAGTAAAGTATGCTTGCATCACATATGATATGTACCACATATAAAGCCTGGAAGCCATTTCTGTCATACTAGACTTAAGAATTATGATGCTATTTCTAGGACAGCCTATCTTTACAGCTGTAGCCATCAAGGGAAGAAACTCCACTTTGTACAAACAGCACCAACTGGACCGATGCCTTAAGACCTCTTTTAATGCTGTGAACAAATGTGCTTCATTTTGCAGGGGTGAAGTCATAGCCAAAGCTGGGGCTGAGGAAACAGTTTTATATACAGATATAGGTAAGGGTAAAGGGTTTGGGTTTTGTTCTTTTTTTATTTCCCTGCTTTTTTCCTTGAGCACAGGTCATGAGACTAAGGGGAGACAGTTTTGTAAGTCTGTAGGCTTGCACATGCAATTAAATGATGCAGCGTCTGATGCCTTCTGGATTGCTAAATGCAAGCAAGAACAAGCAGCCCTTGACTACTGTCTTCCCATTTCCTTCCTTATGAGGAAGCTGCCACCTCAGGAAAGAGCAAAGTTGAGGTTTCCTTCAGCCCTTGCTGCCTAGCTGCAGTGCCCTGCAGGCCTGTTGTCCATGAAAGCTGCTCTTTTCCCTGCCTTACCCCAGCACAAATCAGGAGTTGTCCTTTTTGACTGTTGCTCTAATAGCTCTTTCTCTCCTCCCCTGCAGATCTGAAGAAACTTGCAGAAATTCGTCAGCAGATTCCTATTTTAAGCCAGAAGCGTCATGATCTCTACGGCATAGAGATGAAAAAGTGAAGCTTGGTGAATGGGAGGGTGAAGTTGGCAAAATGGCTGCTGCTTTTATCTTCGGAAGGCTTCCTTTATTAGCTGTTCCACAATCTACTGTTAAATGTGCCAGTTTTTTTAAAAATTAAAAAAAATATATAAATAAAAAAAAAAGGCAAAAAGAAACAAACCACAAAACCCCACAACCACCAAAACCAGCCCAAAAAACCAACCAGCCAACACAAAAGAATTTGCTGGTGTAATTCTAAAATTGATCCAAATACAACTTTTCTATCTCTTCTCGTACTCTAGTATTTCATAGTAGTTTACAGCTACGCTAAAGATGGAGGTAAAATCAGTTCAACACAGTAGTAATTGATGCTGCTTTTTACATATCACAGTGGTTTAGTTAGCTTTTGGTGAGTTTTTGTGTGGAACACAGAAATGGGAACGTTGTCCTCTGAAGTCAGTCAGCTTTGGTATTATAAACAGTTCAGTAAATTATCAAATAATCTAGAAGCGTGATTCTTCCACCTCTCTCCTTAGCTGTATGTGCCTTAAAGTTCCCTGAATGCCCAACATCTATACTTGGAAAACTTAAAATTTCATACACTAAGCAAAACAGGCCAAATCCTGGCCCGCATGATTTAGGGGTAACAGTCCAAGAAGCTGCCAGACTGGAGTACTACTATAGAAGAATCTGTAACAGGGTTTGGCTGATGTCTTACTTCAAATATATGTATTAAATTCTCCTTACTGCAATTCTTGTTTGTTGCTGCAGTGGTGCAGGTTACTGTTTTGTTAAAGCAATTCACATGCTGGCACACCTTTGCTCTGTATACTACTTCTTTAATACAATGTCTGACTAGGTTTTAATTCTGCTGCCTGGCAATCTTCACCTGAAAAGGGTGAGAGTCGTCAGTCAAAGGGTTAGAAAACTTACTGCACTGAATGAAGTCTTTCTGCCCAACATCTTTCAGAAGACAGGTACTTTTAACTGCTCAGTGTTTAAATGCATTATTGCTACCAAAGGCCAGATACCATGAGCTGCATCGGAAGCATTCCTCACATTGTTGCTCTTGCTGAAGAGACTTAAACTGATTACTAAAGGTGGCTTTAAATGCTTAAAGCCAGCCCTTACCAGTAGGCATTTAGTTTTTCATCAAAAAAATGGTAAAGCAATAAGGCTAAAGGAGATTTCAGAATACAAAATGGAAAAGGTTCTGTCTTGCTGTAGCTAACTGCCAGTTTCCCTCAAAACCACCTTACCTTTTTGTGTTTAGCCATCCTGCTCTTCCCACAGCTGCTCTCTTGACCTATTTTTTTAATGTTCTTTTGGCTTCTCTGGAACAAGTTAAGTCTGTGCTTTATAGAGGAAAATTAATGATTAAATTAAGCCAAACCCTGAGGCTTCTTTCCCTTCAAAAGACAGGTCACACCATTCCACACCGTGGCATTATCTATTCCAGCAGGCAGTTTGGTCTGTACTTTTTTGCTGTATTTTGGTATATATACTGTACTGCAACTCTTTAAGAAACAAGCCACAGAGCATAAAGTGAAATGAAGATTTATTTGCTGAAAAAAAAATATTAAAAAAGCAACATTTGCCATTTGAGTCAAGTCCCCTCCATTACTGACTCTCAGCCAGTAGCATCCATGATGGCCATCACTGGATTCCAACTCCTGAATCATAGCAGCTATTATACATCCATGTTTCTGAACTACTCCATCCATCTTCCCTTTCCCTCTCCTCTTTATAGTAGTTTAACATGCAGCAGAGCAGGAGCTAAGTACTACTTTTGGAGAATTATAGTGCAGGATTCTCATGGGCTGATCACTGAATTTTAAAAATGCAAAGTGCAGTCTGCAGAAGCAACAGAATCCTTGGCCTATGCCCTTCTCCCCTGGAATCTCCAGGGGAGAGTGCCTGAGAATCTGTAGTGAGCTACTTCAATGAACTTGTCTGAAGTAACATGAGCTCAATCCTCTTCAGCCTGACAGAACAGCTTCCAAGCACCTTAAGTTTAGCAGGATGTTTTAGGGGATCTCCAGTGTGACCCACTCAGAAGCAATACAGATGGGACTCTGAATTTTGTGGGGTTCAATGAAAAAAGTACACTATTCATCATCAGCTAGGTAATACTTCAAGCAGTCCCTACTCAATCTCTGTGTTGGTAGAAAACAGGCACTTTAACTATCTGTATTATAAATATGCACCAGTATTCTGTAAGTATAGAAAACCAGCCAGTAACAAACCTGAAATAGCTTCAGAATTTCAGCCTGCAAGAATTTAAAGTCTTTTTAAAGAAACAACAGAAAACACAGTAATGCCTATTGTATCAGGCAGTGTTATTACCAGTGCAGGTGGGAACCTTGGTTAAAGCTCCACCTAAGCTGCTCTCAATAGTTCCAAAGTTACAGTACAGCTCTTAGTATACGTTAGTTCCCTCTTCACTTTCAATCTACAATTAGATCCTAGTAATTCAAGTCACAACTTCTAATCTCCGCTTTGGCAAAGTTGTCTCCAAGATGAACAACAGGGATTTTACATGATCAGAATTAGGACACAAGACAACTATGTGTAGAAGTGACTTCCCAGAGTGCCTGGACTATACCAGGTTTATCCAAGCTTTCACTACCAACTTCCTATGTTTCAATAGATTTATTTTCTTTAAATAGCAGCAATACTTGTTTCACTTTAGCTCTTGATCCCTACTAAAGGAAGCTTTGCTTGGAGTTCCCATGCACACCTGGCTTCAAGTATACCCTTAACTGTATCAGCCATTCACTAGAGGGATTCACTGGCATACACAGATTAATGGGGTGTCAGCCACCAGACTCCCAGCTTTCCTGGCTGGATTTCCTTTTTCCATGTAATATTCAGCTCTCAAAATCCTATCTTTGTGGGTGATGGATGCAGTCACAGAGGAAAGACTTGTTAATTCCATGTCTCCTCACTTTTTCTTGAAGGCTGAAGTGGGAGAAGATGAGAGGGAGTCAGTCATCATTATTCTTCCCAGTCAGAGCAACCTCAACTAAGAACAGAGAACACCACTGCAGAGCACTTTCATCAAAACCTGTTCTTATACATGTCAGAGAGAGACACTTGAAGGTGATATTTATTTTTTCAGTTTACAGGTGATACGTCATTTACAAAAAAAAATTACAGACAATGCATCCTTTCAGTGCAGTTTCAAACTAGTTCAAGAACAGGCAAAAGTCTGTGATGATTTGGAATGCTAGTGTTCAACAGCACATGCTTTTTTCCCTTAATTGATTGAGTGGCGTGAGGAATGGGGTACAAGTGGGGTGAGGAGGAAAAATGCCAATGTAAGTAAGGCCATGCGAATAAAAACTACTCAGGAGGACACAAGTCAGTCTGGCATATTTTTATTCTCAGGTCTTCAGTGCAGAGACTGGACGTTCCAGTCGACAGCTGACACTCTTTATGTGCAGTGTCCTTAGAAGCTGCCAGTACCTTCCAATGACTCCAATTCTACACCAGTCCTATGATTTCAGATCACCTACTGAGCTAGTTAAAATACAGTGATTAAATCTTTATGCGTACTCTCCACCATTTGAATTCTCACTGTAGCTGCTGACAGAAAGCAAGGTCAAGCTGAAAATACAAGCTGCTGCTATGTGGTGGCACAACTAAAGAACAGTTTGACCATAGCATGGTTCATTTCTTTAAAAGCTGAAATACAGTAGACAATTCAGCACAAGCAAACCTACCATTTCAGGATGGAAAGAAGCCCAAATTAGCATATAATAAATTAAGCTACATCAGGCATAGGTTGATCCAACCACATCAATCCAGGGAGAGGCGAGATGGACTGACTGGCTTCCACAGATCCAAAGATCAACCCAAAGCAGGAGAGCCCTCTGTGAAGTTCCCAGCTAGAGGGAAACAGTTTATATCAGTATTTAATGATTTCCTGATCTGCCGCTTGCGTAACAGTTGCTTCCTCTCTACAGTACTTGTCATCTTGGACAAGACAGAGCCTAAGGAACAAGAAAACCAGTACAGATTCTAGATCCATTATTTGAAGTTTTAGCCTGTGCTTTGTTCCTGATCTCAGTCCCGCAAAGGATCTGTTATAAGGAGCAGATCAGAACACTGCAGTCTCTAGACTGAAGAGAATTCAGACAGTGGATTAGCTGTTACATTTAAGCAGAAGCGTCGGAGATGACAAAGATTATATGCAAGCAAGACCTTACCTAGGGAGCAATACACCCAGCAGTGCTTTCTGTTCTTTAAAGTCCCTCTGAACTCTCCAGAACAATTTCCTTTGACATTCAAGTAAGGACCACAGCACAGGAACATGGCCTTTCTACCAGTAAAACCTGCACTGGAGCAGTGTTACCTGACCTCTTTCCCCAGCCAACCTAGTTACTTGCTCTCCAATATAGTATGCTAGGGCTTTCTGGGGTGAGGATAAGGACTATCAAATTAATTCCCTAATAGCTGCCACAGGACTATTTCTAAGTAAGGTGTGCAGAGGGTGGGAGGGGCTTTAAGGGAAGATTGTGCATGCTTGCATATATTTACAGGGATTCTCTCCATATCTGACTTAAAAAAACCCTATTATTAAACAGTTTGAAAATTATATTTTTCCTTTTTGTAAAATTAAAATCGACCCTCAAAGATTAACTGCATATAAAAAAGAAAACTATTTTACAGCACTGACTAGTACTACCCTTAAAATCAACAGGAAAACCCCCAACATGCTGTTATATTGGTTGATAAAGCAAAAATTGCCCACAACATAATCACCAAAATGAACCAGTGTGAAGTTTTTATTTGCATGGCCAAAGTATCTTCCTTTTGTTCCCTTGCAACTTCATTTCCCTTAACACGCCTTAAGGTTTTTCCTGCAGAAGGAACAAGATGCAACACTGCATACTTCCTTGAACAACCAATCCCACAACACCTAAACATTTAACAGATGTAGCAAATGACAACACCACGAACGGGAAAAAACTAAGTTCCACCATTCAACATGGTCTGCAACAGCATCTTTAGGGCTGGCCGAAGTGGGCAACTTCACTTTAGAAGGTCATTTCCTCCTTGTTTCTTTACAGTGTTGGTGGTTTCAATCCATACTTCTTTGCAACTTCTGTCTGGGCATAGGCAGCATCACAGAGTGAGTAGAGGTGGGCCATCTCCATTTCAGATTTAGCCAGGTTGATAGCTTTGTTGAACATTTCAATGGCTTTATCCAGATTACCTCTGAAATAAACCAAATTGTAGTCCAATTAAGACCAGCATAACAAACTTTTCATCCCTACAGCATCTTTTTTTCCCCATCTGACTTACACTCTCCACTATTAACAGTTTAAAATGACTTTGGGAGGAACCACCACAAGGAACTTGTGATCACGATGAGCAAAGTGAGAGAAGTTGTTACCAAGTCTAAGAAACTATGACAGCTGTTAAATACCTTCCTCTTGAGAGCCCCCATGGGTGGTACTGTGGGATAAAATATTCTCCACAGGACACCAAGTTTACAAAAAATACTGATGGGACAACTAAATAAACTCTCATCCCCCTTGAAAAAAGAGTTTGTATACTTTAGAGGAAAACGAGCACATATTATTTGATTAGGAAATACTTGCAAAATGTCTCACAGGAACAGTTTAAGTGTCTGTCCTTTTAATGGCTAGACATGGAAAAAAAAAAAAACAAACAAACTCAACTATACTCTCAGCTACACCCCAAACTTTTGCCTGACTGTAATACTCTGTTACAGAATAGTGCATTAAGTCTTTCCTCTTTACCCTATGAACTTGTGAACTGCAGTCCCGTTGGAATTAAACCCAAATTGTCAGACTTGAGAGTATAGCTCAGGATCCTCAGTACAATTGGTCCACTAAGACTGTGTTTAAACACTACATGAGGCATACAGGAAGTCTAATAATGATTAGGGAAGTTACTTTAAATGCAGGAGGTATGTATTTAAACATACACAGAGTCATCTGCATGAAAACAGTGAACATGGGAATTTGTCAGATCATAAGCCATAGAGAAAGGAAGGCTTTACCCAAGAGTTACAGAGCAGAAATCAGGACTCCAAATAAGAGCTGGCCTTGCACAGCACTTGGGAGAAGACAGAATCACAGAAGATCCTAAGTTGGAAGAGATCCATAAGGATCATTGAATCCAAATCCTTTCTCCTTGAATGACTACCTAAAACTAAACCATATGACTAAAAGCATTGTTCAGATGCTCCTTGAACTCTAACAAGCTTGGTGCTATGACTGCTTCCCTGGGGAGCCTGTTCAACTTAAAATCGATAAGGATATCTAAAGGACTTCTGTAAATTCAAAAACAACTAAGAACTCTTAACATTCCAATTCAACATTACCTTTGCACTTCAATAGTTCCCATGGTCTCATATGCAAAATCACATTTGTTATCGATTTCAATTGCCTTGCTTATGAGTTCTAACCCTTTGTCTAAATCTTGCTTCCACTGCAGCTGAAGTAAACTAGAAGAGAAAGGAAATTCAGAACAAACTTCACATACTCTTCTCAAAACCCTCATCATATAAGCAAAAATAAAATCCCAACTGTATTTAAATCCTAATGCAGCGTAACAGTAACTTCATGGCTTTTAAAAACATGTATGTGAAAGTCAATTTCAATAGGTGATGTTACCAGTTCAACGACTCTAAAGAGAAGACTGGTTACAATTTAGACTATGAAAGAAAACTTCAGTACAAAGTAAAATTAAGATAGGGCTAAAGTAGAAGCCAGATATACTTGAAGTGATATGTAATTAGGAATGAAACTAATGAAACTTTCCTGAAACTTATTTCCAGTTTAGTCAAGACAACTATAGAAATATATTTAACAACACTAAGTCGTTTTCACAACAAAACATTCAATTCAGGTTGATTCATCTAAACATGCCAACTGGCCTTGACCAAAAGGACTGCAAACTCAATACATACCCTTTATGAACATATGTAGTGGCATTGTCTGGCTCAAGGTCAATGCATTTATCATACATTTCATCAGCCTTGCCAAACTGCTGTTGATCAGTTAGTGCCTGCATCAGAATAGAAACTTGTATGTCAAAAAGCAGCCAAAACATGCACTCTGTGGTAGGCTAATTCTAATTAAAACCATATTGACAATGTGAGATTAGAGATAGCTCTCTATTATTAAGCAGCTCAGGCACATCAGTTACCACAGTTAAGTTGCAAAATTCAGTGCCTAGCTTTAAGTGCACAAATTACTGACCACAGTACCACCTGTAATGTTACACAAGCAACATGCTAAGTGTACTGCAAGTAAAAACCATTCTGAAAATCTGTACCTGCAAGTCTCAACTTCTTCCTTTCTCAAACAACTGTTTCAAAAGGAAATGCATCCGTACTTGCCTACTTACTTAAACTTGGAAGATCGCATGCTCCATACTAGAACCAGAAGTACGTTTTCTCATTGAAGAAATTACAGCGTCCAAGTGGACTCTGAACATTTGTACTGAGCTCTGCTTGACCAGTACATGTCACTCATAGCAAAGTGAAACTGTTACTCTAGTACCACACATTTAATTCCCAAATTACTAGACAATCCCTGACATCCATCAAGCAAGATGCCACACACATGCAGGAATTCAAGGGGAAGAGTATGCCAGACCTCTTGTCTCCTAATAACCACCCTTGACTCTCATCACTTACATTCTGCTCCACTGATTCCCCCTCTACTTCCTATACCCCCAAACACCCACACCCATAAGTTCAGGTAGCTTATTAAAGCAGCAAGTATTATCCCAGAACTTATTTGTAAAAATCTTCATATTCTTCAATTTGAAGAAATACATGTTATCAAACATAAAAGGTGCAAGAGAATGCAGCATTTTCTTTAAGACAGACAAATATACCTGAGCATAGAGTGCATAACCTTCAGCACACTTTGGAAAGTTTTTAATGACATCTTCGAAGCCCTTCATGGCTACTTGCACAGGCAAAGCATTACTTCCTGTATAAGCCTGGCGATACTATTCAAAAGAAAATAAAAAAAGAAGGAAAAAATGAAACAGCACCACTAAACCAGGCTCATCAGACCTCTACCCACTCTCCCATGAGATGCATGCATCATAACAATTACAAGTTCCAGAAAGTGACATGCCTGCACATCTACCAAATCTGGTTTCAGGAACCTACCACATATCCAAGTCTGGTATAGTGGACTTGGAGAGGAGAAAGGGTGAATGAAGGAAGCCATTAGGCCTGATAGTTGTCAACAGCCTCCCTCTCTTTCAAAAGCCTGGAAATCCCAAGCCTAAAATTCCTCCTTGTCACACCATGCAAAGCTGTCCTCAGAAGATTCCTGCACACAGAGGTACTGTACTAGCTTGAAACAGGGTTGGGGCTTTTTTTCAGTTTCTTGAAGATTACCATTTTCCACATTAACACTTTTATTTAGATTTCATGTGATACAATTAGAATGTTCTACCACAAAACTGAAAAAATTATCTACTCTTTGAATAATGAACAGTTCAAAATGAAATAAGCAAACCCTTACTCCAACTGAAGAAACTGCTGCATATTTTCCCTACTTTATTAAAAATATATTCAGATGTTTGTTGCCCTATTTTTCTGTTAAGTTGGAATAAAACAGAGAAACACAGTATGTTTTACAGAAAAGAAAAAGCACCCAGATAACCAGCATGTTACCTACCAGAGCGAAACACTTCTGTGCTTGAGCCAAGGCAGAATCAGGTCGCAATCGGATACATTCATCAAAGTCTTCCACAGCTTCTTCAATTTGGTCAAGCAGGATTTTCAGCTAGCCAGAATGAAAAAAAAAATCCTATTTCTGCATTTAATCTGTGCTTCGTGCACTTAAGTGATAATTCAATTATCATTAGTTACTCTTTTCATCTCCAGTTCAGGTGCAGAACTGCCCAGAAACCTACAAAAACCATGACTAAAAATCACTGCCATAAAGTAACACAGCCACCAGTGAAACAGGCTTCATACAAAAGAAGGCAATGTGCATGTGCAGGGATTGAGAATGCTTGCATTTTAGGCTGTTGCAATTACTGCTTTAGCATTATGTCCAGTCTCCAAAACTATGCCGTATTTTCCCAAGTTGCTTTGCCTCGCTGTAGCTAATGCCTGTGGACTATTTGTATGTCACAACATTTTTGCTTTCCCAGACTGCATTTCAACGTTTTGGTTTTGTTTTTTTTTTTTTTTTTTACATTCTCATTCCTCGACAAAGGAGGAGCTCACTTCATCATTCTTTCACTTCACTGTCAAGCTCCTGTAAAGCACCAATTTGCAATCTGCAGAAAACTTTCACTCCCCTCAAGTACAACATAACACCATTCTTATTTCTGAGCATTAAAGAGATCTAATGAATTCATGGAGAGAGGCGCTCGAGCCATAGAAGTCTTCCTTATGAATACGACTTAGCACATCTGCATATGGGAGTGTTTCCTCTTTTATTCCATCACCTTTTATATTATACTTCTGTGGAAGCAGTCCTCTGTGTGTTCAGAAGTTAGTCAAAGACACAGCAACATCACAAGCCAGAGAGGGACGAGTTGAATAGATGCAAGTCTAGGCCACAGTGCTAGAGACGCTGAGTTATCAAACAACACACGTTACATCTGCTGTAACAAAGCTTTCTTCTATGCAGATGCTGCTCTGACATATCAGGCCCCTTCGCTGGGCAACTTATACCTGCTGTAAATGTATATAAGACCTAGAACTTTTAGGTCAGTTTGTATTGATAGAGGGCAGAACCTCTGTTACTCTGCATTCTTCCTACAGCTATAGGAGTAAACTGTTTCTGCCGGACCAGAACCAGCAAATAAGACTATGTGTTTATTTTGCAACAGTCTCAAATTAGGAGTTCATGGTTTTCTGCCACAAATAGTATAAAGTGTCTCCAATGATATACAGATTTTTATTTTTTATTTTAGTATATATTGAAATATTCAGGTACTGGGACAAGATCTATAATGTGCCTTACTTGTCCTCGATGGTGGTAAACATCTGCATTCTGAGGATCAATATCAGCAGCCATGTTGAAATCTTGAGTGGACAACACAGGCTGTTGCTGCTGCATATACATACTTCCTCGTTTGATCAGAGCATTAGCTCGGAGCTGTAAAACAAGTTCAAAGAAACATTAGCCACTCCAGCATTCCCTCAGATTTAAGGCTTTGTTACAATTACAGTAAATTTTTCATTTGACTCATTTCTCCTACTGACAGATTTCACTCATTCTAAGCAGGAGTAAATTTCATATTGAATCTAAATGAATCAACTCCCTTGCTTAATTTCAAATATGTCAGTCTATGCTTCCATCTCAGTGGACTTTCAAGCCCCCAGAAATACTTTCATAAGACAGGTTTCCTGTACTTAGAACTACACCAACATTTTGTGAAGCAGTTCAATATGCAAGTACAATTAATATTTTTCTCTTATTTATGGACCAATATTTTGGGCTGGGTAACCCTGGAGTTCATTCAACTTCCTCTGTTCATTTGTCTGTACTACTTAGCACAGCTGTCTCAGAAAAAAATCAACAAGTCTTTTGAAAAAAATAAGACAAAAAACAGTAAACAAACCAGAACACTCCCATTAAAGTATTTGAAAATACTCTGAAAAACAACTTCTTGCACTGCAATGCAAGTTTATCATCTAACTTCTACATTTTCTCAACCCAAACTACAATCCAGATGTGACAGATTCTTACCTTCACATTCGCATTTTCCATGCTGATGACCTGATCCAGGTCTGGTTTCGCAGCATTTGCATTGCCAATAAGTAAGTAGAAAGTAGCTCGCAGAAGCAAAGCTTCTGCCACATATTTTCCTTTTGCTTCAATTTCTTTTGTGCTTTCACTGATAATTTTGTCATAGTTCTCTTCTTCCATATATTGTTTTGCTCTTAAATAGCCAGAGCTGTAAATGATGCAAGAACAGTTGTGTATACATATATACACATTCACTGAACACTGCAATTTCAATTCAGATTTTTCATTTAATCATAACAAATATTAACTTTTGCTATACTCAGTTACAACACCAGCATAATAAATAAAGTTACAAATATTCTTGGACCAGCCATCACAGACTGAAAACAATTCAGACAAAGAATGACCAAATTACATTTGAAATAGTGAATAAAAAAATGTTTTGAAGTTCTTGAACTTGAGATTCATTTGTCCCCTGAAATTTTATTTCGTATTAGGGACAGCAATAATCTGCTTTAAAACAAGAGGGCTGGAATGGAATTCCAGGGCAGAAAAGTGAAACATCAAACCTAGCAATGCGCTGTTTATACATGGAAGGAAGGATTTAACAGCAAAATTTATGGTAAGCACTGCCCTGTCCTCAGCTAACCATTCAGTGAATCTGTGAATCTGCCTGTAGATAAGGCCATTCTATCTTACTTAAAAAAACAAACAAACAAAACAACAAAAAAAAACCCCCAAGAAATCCTAATACTGTTTGTAAGGGTTTCCACACTGACAGCAGTGATATCTTCCAAAACTAAACTGGAAAGCAGCATAGTAAGTTAAAGCACCATTCACAAAGTCCTCAAGCGCCACTCAAAAAAAGAAGATGCTCAAGCTTTTCTTTGTCAGAACAAACCTCTCATTTATGTGCATTTTGATTCCAGAAAGTTAAAATGCCCTTTTTAGCCCAAGCTGCTATAAGTTCACAGTTTTAATTAACAAAGACCCTTTACCTAGCTTGTCTTCTCCCTTCCAATCCAAACACTAACTTGCTCTCTTCCTTGGAAACTCTCCTTCAGTATAAAGCACTCCTTTCTCCAGAAGCATCATTCAGCACTCTTTAGTCCTCCCATACCCTAAAATTTACTATGATACTGTTACAAGTATTTAGTATATCTCCCCAATCTCATTGTCCTTTCTCTATTTACTAGAGCTTTGAAACTAACCAGTCAGCTTTCATAAAATTTTCATTTTTAATACTGATCTCATTTCATAGGCTCACTTTATCATCACAGGACTTCCCATGCCAAGTACTATAAAAACAACAGCAAGTCACACTGAGCAGAATGTAAAAATCACTGCAAACTTAATTCCAATACCAAACAACTTCCAACTGTACTGTACACTCACTTTTCTTTTACTTCAGAAGCCTCTCCCTCCTTATCCTTATCTTCATCTGATTTCTCACCCTTAAGCAAAGGTTGGGAGATTATATCATCTGTGAAAGAACTGAAGTAGGATTTAATGAACTGTGGTGAGGGCATCAGAGGCTCACGATTCTGAAACAGAGAAATGTAATTCCAAGTCATTAGATGGTAAGATCAGATGGTAAATATATGGCAATGGATAAACAAATATGATTATAAAAATATAGTTCATGAAAGAATCAGTGTTTGACTTTCTACTATCTCATTTGATAGTCTGATACTTTTGATCTGACAGTTTGACATTTAGCAATTATTTAAACTTCAGATCACAACACAACACCCATCACCACTAGAAATAAAGTGAAGATATTCAAGAGGAGGGAGATGGTAAATTTCTGCATGTGTGGCCAGAAATAAAGACTCTTAGGGTATCATAAGACATTGGGTAGATGTACTAAAGCAGTATGTGTGCACATAAATTAGGTGAAAAATGTGAGCTAGCGATTTAAGTATGAGCCTAAATTCAAGTAGATTCTGAATGAAATTTGCCCTTTTCCTCCAACTTGCCCAAGAGAAACTGCTGTCATCGCTATGAAGACTAATGAGGCAACATCCTAATTTTATACGGAGTTTGGTCCAGATACCATACATTTTACTTGAAGTCCCAGAAGTAACACCTCTCAGGTACAAAATCCTTTCTACAGCCAGTAAACGCTCCTTGCTCAAAGCGAACACTGCACATGAGAATTACAATTCAGTCTCTCCTGCAAGAAAAGTCTGAATGCAGTCTTCTCTATTAGTTCTATCATAATCCTGCCTATCTGAAGCACACCTATTTTGTGATGCTACCACAACACACTAATAGCACAATTCGTTTTGTTACTTCAACAGCACACATTTACATGAGTTTCTATAGGAAAGAAATTCAGCATCTCAAACCCAACATGGATTTTAGTATTTCAACCACCGGCACAAAAAAACAAGCAAGAATGTCTTAATACCTATTCCAACCTTTTTTGTAAACCTACAGCCACTTAAAATGACTGCTCCTTGCTACCCCTCTATTTGCATTGTTCTCTTTTCTGCAGTTTCCAAACATTAACACAAACACATCTGAGTGCCAAAATAGAAAAGTACAGCTACGAGGACCTATTCACAGAAATGAAACAGAAACAGTGACAGACTTGGACAAACTGAATGTCAGAAGTAATCTGCAGTAGTTAGGAAATGAAGGCATATTTCTCAAGACAGAACTGGGAAGTCTGACCACTACTGAATAGATGGGACTTCACACTACATCATTTTTAATTAAGCAATGCTTTCCTTCCTCTTTTAGAAAAGCCACCATCCCACCTTGAAAGAATGTTATTTTACCATTTTCTAAAAGGTAGGAATTCTGCTGTCAGCTTAATCTTTCCTACATGAAATTTCTATTTATTAAACCAAGAATAAACTGGGGAGGAAAGTCCTCAATCACAATTCTTCTCATTTTAAGTTAGTTCTTTCATATGGAACCAACATTTTTATGCATTTTTTATTATGATGTATATACCTTCCTATTTCAACACACATCCCTAACTCAATCACCTGATACGCGACTGAACATTTGACTGCTGCTGTTCCAACATACCCTGTTTCCACTATGTTGCAAGTCTGGAAAAGCTCCACGTTGGGCAGCACATCAACTTAGGGTGTGCTGAATGTCCTAATAAATTTGATTATTCATGGAAAACAGTTATTAGGAATAGACATCTCTACTGAGGTATAAAAAACTTTGGACAGGTTCCAAAAGAAAACAACACTGATACAACAGTAGTCTTGTACAAAACTGTGTTGATTCTTACTCTTCAACAGATGAAGACAGTGACCTGCTTATTCAGCACCAACAGAACACCAACAACCAACACTTCAACAACCAGCCAGCTGAAATCAGAATTTGTCAGCAATATCACAAGACCTACCTTATATTTCTCTTTGGCCTTTTCTTTCCCAAGAAGTTTAAGAACTTTATCAGCTAATAACATACTCTGCTGGTTTTGAAAAGCTTCTAAAATGCAGACTGCAGTGACATCTAGGAAACAAACAAACAAGAAAAAAAAAAATCACAAAAGTGAGATTAAAGATAAATTCTGATAGTCACTAGAATACACTAAAATGTGCCACTGTTAAAATGAGTCTGCCAAACTGATACATGTCCTGTTCCAGGGTAAAAGCCTGCACTTCCAATTTGGTGTATTTACCATGTTTTCCAAGATATAAATTTGTAACCAAAATGATCTTGTGATAAAAGGACTTCATGACACTGAATTAAAGAAACTACATTTTTTTTTATCTTAATGGTTTTATCTAGAGACAAACACACTTAGATGAACAGTGAAAACGTGTACCTCCAGCTGAGGCTCTCACCATTCTGAACTCTGAGGACAGTAATTATGTTCATCTCATGCTCGCGTTAAAAGTGCTAACACAGCCTCTCTTCTGGGACTGGTCCTAAATGTCTACTCTTAAAATTCATATTCAGTCCCATTACATCTTGCTTCTTCCTCAGTTTAAGAAATCTTTCCATATTATATCTCTTTTTTTCCCTCCCATTCACTTCCATGTCCTTGGAATGGACCAAGTTTAAGAGAGATACCTTGCTGGCTGGTTTAAAGTGCTAAGCCATACCACACCACTTTCAGTCAAATACAGAAGCCTCTGCAAATGTTAACGCATTGCTACCTGAATCATGCTTTGCAGTGTGAAATGTGCTTTTATGGTACATTAACATTATTTCTCTGGATCCCCAAGTTAATGCAATACTACCACTGATTTTTCTCATTCAGTTTTTACTTAAAACATCAGTGAAGATGAAGGGAGTTTGGACTTGAAATTCAAAAAGCATATTGTTTGAATATATTTGAAAAACAAGTGCCTTACTCTGCAGGTTTAGGATAGTTCCTGTAATTCTAAGCTGCTGTACTATTACGCCATCATTTACAAATAAACTCCCTGCAACTCTGGCCCAGACATGAAGCACACTGGAGTCCCCAGGAAAACACACTGCACTCATAAAGAGTGCAGTGACCGAAGCAGTCCTTTTTTTGCTCACGATGGTGTTACAGGGCAGAAAGGCATTATGCCAGCAGATAAATAAATACATAAATAAAATGTTCACATCTTATTTACCTTCTAATTTAGCAGACCTGATTCTTAGCTCTTGCACATACTTAACACATCTGACAGCCAGAGCACAGCTTTATTTTCTGTCCTTCTTTCATAGTGAGCACAGATGAAAATTTCATTTGCCTTTTAACCTTACAACAGCAGGAATGACTTCACTTGATGAAATTTAAAGGGGTCCTTTCAAGCAGTGTCCCTTAAGTTTAAAAGGGCCCTCAGGTAACACACCTGACCTGTAGTTCTCCTTAATTTTCAAGGCTTCTCAGTCACATTTTCCTGACAGTTCAAAATGTATTCTGTTAGGATTTGGAAGGATTTGACATAGTTTCTGCCAAATACATAGTGTTAATATTAAAATAAAATAAAAATAAAAAAAAATAAAATGCTAAATCTGTTCCAGTTTTCATCACAGTTATATATCAAAGCAAAATCCTAATTAAACTGTTTGCCCTTTAATACCTGCCAATGCATTTAAATGACATTAATACTCTCGTTTCTGACCATGTATCTCCACCTGCAAAACCACCTTGGTTTCTGTAGAAATATCATTTTGCTAAAATAAACAGGGAACAAAGTTTGCTTACCATACGAAAGTAAACTGCTGTCTGCCTTATCCACTAAGCATGTTAGATGAATTCTATTCTAAAGTGTAGGAGTATCCTCAAAAATAAGACCTTAACTGGCAACAATAACATCAATTTGTCAGCAGCTATTTCAGATATAAGCAGATGAGAGCTTGAAAACTGGGAAAAGGTTTCTACTGACAAGCAAATAAAATCTGTTTGCAGTAGCTATGAATGGTTTTAAATAAATGTCATGGTTTAAGTCCAGTCAGCTACGCAGTCACCCTCTCACACCCCCACCCCCACTCCCGGAGGGATGGGGAGGAGAATCAAAAGAATGTAACCCCCATGGGTTGAGATAAGAACTGTCCAGTAACTAAGGTATAACACAAACTGCTGCTGCTACCATCAGTAATAATAATGATAAGGGAAATAACAAGGGAAGAGAATACAACTGCTCACCACCTGCCAACGGATACCCAGCTCAACCAAGCAGTGATCTCACCCTTCCAGGTGACTGCCCTCAGTTTACATCCTGGGCATGACGTGCTATGGTATGGAATACCTCTTTGGCTAGTTTGGGTCAGGCGTCCTGTCTCTGCTTCCTCCCGGCTTCCC
>WYDI02011118.1:0-35560 GCA_009867235.2 Psittacus erithacus
GCCTTCCAGGAGAATCTGCTCCAAGATTTTGCCAGGCACAGAGGTGAGACTGACTGGTCTGTGATTCCCTGGGTCATTCATTTTCCCCTTCTTGAAAATGGGGGTTATATTTCCCTTTTTCCAGTTATCAGGAACTTCTCCTGACTGCCATGATTTTTCAAATATGATGGATTAACTCTAGCCATTAGAGCTGTAGCTGCACTTTTTTTAGAAATATAGTGGGAAGCATTCAATTTCATTATAATTATGATGTATAAGCATTGCTTTATCAAATTTGCAAAGGTTATTGTAATATAACAGTCCAGACTCTCAGTGAAAGGCACTTGACCTAAGTGAAACAGAAGCTGTTGACAGTAGTGTATAGTGGCTTTTTAGAAAACATGTTTTAACAAAGCACTTCCCCTACCTCACAGAACATCTTATATGCTTTACATGAAGGCAGTTTCCTAGGATTCCTATGAGACTTTGAGTATATCTGTGTAAACATAATAAAAAGCCTGAAAGAAAAATCACTGAGTATAAAAGAAGCATAATAAAAGAAAAATAGATCATTAAAAAAAAATCATCATTGAAAAAGATTGAGCAGGAAAAAAATAAAACCAAACCAAACAAAACCATATGAAACAAACACCAAAATTAAATTATGCTTCAGGGAGTGCGGCTGTATGAACAGAAAGGCAGAACCCCACTGCAGTACAGGTCTGTTGGCTCATGATTACATTTAAGGTTTTCCCATATCCAAGTGTGACAGCAGCATTTAAAAAAATCTTAACAATGAAACAGGTTTTATCACCAGCTCTACACACCACATTCAGGGAAATTATCTCCTTGGGCAGTCAAAGAAATTTTTATCTATTAAATTTTTCTTCAGGCCCAGGCTGTAATGATTGATTTCCAGAGGAATGCTGCCAAATCCTATTCTTCTCCTGGAAACAATAGGAGAAGGCTTAAAAAAAGGCAGAGAGACTTTTTACAAATGTGTGTTGAGCTACAGATAATCCCCCACCACTAATAATCACCTACTGGAATGTCATACCTTAATTCTCTTTTACCGTTTCTTTGATCTGAAGATAGAAAAGAATCATCTATTTGACAGCTCAGCCTCATTCCACATCATCTGATTACTCCACAAAACTACATTATTTTAAAAATAAAACTCCATAATCTTGCTCATTTACCACTTATCTTAACAGTAAGGTCACTACCACACTATTTTATACTCTTAGTCAATGCAGCATGAAGTAGATGCAGGTAAATTTAACTTATTTTGACAGTAATTCAGTATTGTGTTCAAAAATGAGCAAACCTATTGGATCAGCCCAGCTCATACACCTCAAAATTAATGTACCATGAGAATGCTGGATACTTAACTGATTATGGACAAAAGGCCAACAAGAAATGCCAGGATAAATGATAGGAAATAAATGAACAGGGTAAGGTATCAAGATGTGTTACCAAAATTCAATGAAAAATAGTTCTAAAGCTGGAGGAAAAAATTCTGAAATGAATGCAAATAAATGCATTCCGATCACCTTTTTACATTTTCTGGTTTAAACAGATCCATTGCTTTAATAAATATTTTGACTATCCTCAAGATTTAATTTTCTGTTCTTAAACTTTGGGTTGGATTATCCATCAAAGTCAACTCAGACCCTATGCTTTAAATGTAAAAAAAGAAGGAGATATTAGCTCTGCCTTGTTGGTTGCCAACTTATGAGTTAAATTAAGTAATCAAAATTGAAGCATACTTATTGTTACAACCAACTAGGATGACAGAGAACAGAGCGAGTTATTACATTACTATCTCTGTTAGCAGTCATTACTAAGCATATTATCAGACCTAAAGTGTGAATCATAATGGCAATAGATACTGCTATACAGAAAAAGAATAAAGCAAGTCAGTGGTCCTTCCCATCCTCCCCGCGTCTCCATTCTTCCCTTCACCTGGACTATCAAGATGTATTTTATCAGTTTGTTGTCGTCATCCCAACAACTCATTAGACTAAGAGTTGCAGCCTGGTGCTATTGAAACTGTATAGTTCAATGCAGTTGTACAGAGAAGGCTGAATTTGTAACACAGCATCACTTAGAAGGGAGTGCTTCACAGCCGCCTCCTTCCCTTTGCTTGCTTTCAGTGCCAGCGTCAGCATTCAGTGAATCCCTCTGTGAGGGGCTTCAACTCACTAAGGTAGCAGAGAATTAACTCAAAAAGAGCAGAGCATGACAGCAAGAAAGGCAGTTGAACAGAATAAATTCAGCAGGTGTCTGTACAAACCTGACCCCATTGCTGGCTGTTGCAATCACAGCAACCTCTTCCATTTAAGTTCTTTGTTATCCTAGTTCTTAGTGAGTGAAGTTAAAAAACTGAGAAGCTATCCAAGTTGTGATCCTACAAAGGAACTGAACCCAACTATCATATTTTTTGTAGTGTAAGGAGAAAATACTGCTGCTATCTCCAGCTCCTTCCTTGCACCAGTGCACTCAGACCCCTTTGTTAGCTGATTCAGTTTGCTACTGCAGCAAAAGGACAGCCATTTTCTTTTTCTGATTTAATCTTATGTCTGGTTAGCTATTTTAATCAGCTCAAAGAGAACATGGTCAGAAGAAGGTTGCATGTGGAGCATACAGCCATGAGGAAGGCAAGGCACACTAAACATGGTCAAAGGAGCAGGTCAAAACCAGAAGAACTTTTCTTTTTGGAATCTGTTACCTTCTGCATCTAACAAAAGATGAAAAATCTGATTGAACTTAAAATGTGTATTGTTCTCCTTCCAAATAAGGAATGGAAATAAGAGTGATAAAAATCAGGTGATGATTCAAACTGATCTTAATTTTTTATAGGACATAGAATAAACCATATTTTTCTGAGTCTAGAAACAATGAAGGTAGGCCACTTAAGTGAGTAAAAACTCAAGATTTCCGTCAGTCAACAAGCCCTTTACTAAAACAAAGCTTGCAAAATGCAAACTAGAAACACCCAATGTAAGCCTGTCCAATACTGAGGTATCTGCACAAAGCTCTGATTAGAAAAGAGGTTGAGCAATACCTCAGTGGTCTTGAATTGTAAAAAGTTAGTTCTTAGCCAAGCCATAAATTTAATCTTATTTATATATTTCCACTTAAATGGACTAGGATTTAACATGTGTAATGGTATTTGTTTTACAGCAGTTTGTAGGAAAGGGGACCTTTGCTCTTCAAGGTAGCATGCAAGCACATAGAACTCTCCTGCAAAACATAATTCTAGTCTAAATCAAGTCTCAGCAAATGGATACAATGGCAAAAGTACATGAAAATAGTGAATCAGTACTACAGCAGTCACTATGCTCAATTTATCGGTGATGTCTGGTTTGCTTGCAAATGGGATGAGAGGCCCAGGGAAAGATGGGAATACTGAACAATTTGTGGCTGCTTATATCCACAGAAGAGGGATCTTCATTCTGACTTGAAAAAATAAAACTATAATAAGCTGAAAGACAAAAGACTGGATAGAAAATTAAGCTAAATAATTAGTTCTATTATTCTTAAATCTGCTGTACAATTGCTGTAAAATAACACTACATTAAATAAGGGGAAAACATCATAGGTTTATCAAGTGAAGTCTCATGCAGTTTTAAAACCCTGAATTTATTATGTTCCTTGAAGTTGCTTCAGAACAGAAAACAGTTTACAATAGGGGTTTTTTGGCATCGAGTTTCATTATTTTTTCTGTCTTCAAAATTTTTCCTTAAATGCATATCATGTATCAGAAAAATAAATGCCTCATTAAATTTCCTTTTCTTTTTCTTGAGAAAGTAATTCATTTCAATAAAGGATGTGAAAATAGAGCTATCCATGCTGTGCATACACTCTCTCATGCATAACTTTAACTTAGGTTTGTGGATTTTTCTTAGCCTCCAGGCAGTAATTTGCCAAGGTTCATTTAATCAACTGAGGTGGTATTATGTGAACAACTAGCCGAAGGAAGTTTATTTCTAATACTCTTCAACAGATCTGTCCAAGAATACTCCCTTACATATCTATATTACAAGTAGTATAATAGAAAGTAATAATTTTATGCTTACATAAATTCCTATACTTATTCCTGGAATTCTAGGATTAGGAATTTAAGAAAATCAGAAGGGGATGTTGTTCTTTTAGTATTACAGTGTGATCTAGCCTCTAGTCTAGGAGTATAAGTTTTCATAAAAAAAACCCAAAGATCTAACAAGAAACTTAGTCTGTACCTGAATCTGGTTTAATTTGTAGTACAAATATAACATTATTGACTGTATGAAATAGCAAGGGACTACACATTTAGCTTCACCTTGAACAGTTAGTTCCCCTGCATTTTACTGCAAAGTATGTGACATGATCTGAGTGACAAGACTTACTAAGCCCGATTTCTAAGCCTCTTTGCTGTTGTGGCTAGGTCCTAGGCACCTTGATTCTTAGATTACTTTCAAGACTGCCACACTAAAGCCCTATCTGTTATGACAGGGTCTTTTAGATTGCAGCTGAGTACAAATAAATATTATCATATTCCCTATGGCACAATACATTTTAAATTCTGTACTGAGGCACACCATACATGCACTAGTTTTGTACAAGGATGACTGTAAGCCACTTCTTTACATCTGTTATACATTTCGTGCCTCTCTTGTGTACTCATTCAGAACCAGATTCTCATTTAAAAATCAAAATGCTGACGGGTCTAATTACCAAGGCTCAGATTAGTATTTATTATGCAGTTATTCATCTTTATAATTGCTAGTCCTAAGCTTCCAGGTTTTTCTCCAAGAATGAAAAACAAACCAAAATTCAGATTTTAATTAGTCTTTTTAATTAATTCAAATATTATTAAAATTGAAAATCATTATTTTCTCTTGCAGAAATCACTGCAAGTTGTTCTTTTATTCAACACCTTTTAAACAAAAATCTTTCTTTCCACAACTAGGATCGCCACTACTGACATCCCTTCCTCCTACTGTAAAAACCAGATGACCCTCTCAAGACAGCGGGAGCAGAAACCTAAACACTGTATTCTGATCTTGGTTTTGCATGATAGGCTGAAAGCATTTTGTAACAATGTTCAAATTTTCAGTTATTTTCATGAGACTGTTTTAAAAGGCCTCAGAAATTATCCCAATAGCTCTCCTGTGAGGTGGATTGCGTGCAGAAACCCAAGTGATAGAGAAAACAAGCGATTAGACTTACAAAACAGTCATGCAGTCCTTGCCCACAAACTTCCAACTGATCTTGGTTTAAAAGAAAATTCTCAAAGTGTGCTTATGCTATGCAGCCCAGTGTGCAATAGACCCTTTAATGCGCAACACACTGAGCACTCAAATAGTTCTTCTGCCATGTCAGGCAACACTACCATAGATTCTGTTTAAAATAAACTTACCACAACAACCTTAAAAGCTATGTGAAAGCAGACATGCCTGCTAGCAGTGAACTTGCAGTAATAAAGAGAAAAAAATATAAAGAGAAGCCCTAAACCGAAACTGTTGGATGACTGCAGAATTAAAGAGATTAATTAGCTATTTCTTCACATAAGCTTGTCGATTTATTTCCAGTATAAATATTTATCAAAAAGCTGAGCCCACAGATGGCACTTGAACAGCTACATTTTGACATATTTGCTTGTGCCCCACACTGGAACACACATATTTCTGTAAAATATTATTGTGGTAGCCACTAAGTAAACATTTCCCAACCTTAAAGGTTTCCCTTTGGGTGAGTTAGTTCAGTTTGCAACTGAAAGGAAGGTTTGCTGGGTAAATAAATGGCAGCTGCTGCACCCACAGTGCTTTAGGGCTCCCAACGGTAGGGTAGCCAGAGAGAGTCTGCAACCCCGGGACACCACAGCAGTTAACTGGCCTCCTCACTTACGATGCTCTGCTTTAGCCTTCCTGAACCACTCTTTTGCTGACCTGCTGGGGCAGCAGACAAAAACTGTAGTGTGGCATTGAAGAATTCAATCATCCTTTTCATGCCTGCTCCTTTGCTCTACAGGGCACTTGTCCTGTCAGCTGGGCTGTCACATTTCTACAATGCTATTTCTTACTTCAAGAAACAGAGAGAGCGAGTCCTGGCCTCATGTGTCCCACCACACCATGACCTGTACTGGCTGTAGCTGGCTGGCATGGTAGATGAACCCACCAGGGTAGGACACTCACTCGCCTCCCCGCACCCGCCAAGCCCTAGCCTCTTCATGCTGCCCAAAAAAATTGCTGTTGCTTTCATGGTTAGTAACAAAAGTTATTGTTAAATAACTTTACCTAATGGTATGGCTTTCCTGCATTGTGCTGCTTCCAGCATCTCCTCACATAGGGTGACTCCTCTCCTCAACGTCTCTGGGGAGCCACAGCTGCGGTCATGCCTCTCAGGGACAGGACAAGCTCCCTGAAGTGCTGGAGGGCAGCAGGACCATGTTCTCCCAAAGTGGGACAGAAGATGCCTGGTCTCATCACCCCGTGCTGCAGACAAGAGCAAGGCAGGCCAGGGGCAGTCTGGGGCACCTGGTGCCTCTGAGGGGACAGGCCAAAGCCAAAGACAGGCCAGGCCGTGGGCCTGTGGGTGGGCCCAGCTTGGTGGCCCATGGCTGGGCAGGGCTGTGGAGAGGTGGAGACAGGCACCACCGCAGCTTCAATGGGGCAAGGGCCAACATCCCACAGCCCAGGAACGGCTCTCATGTCACACCGTTGCAGCCCAGAAGCCTCTTTTGCCCCATAAGTCTCCTTCCTGTTCCCCAGATAGATAGCGCCCAGGAGGCATTAGCAGTTCACCTTTCCCCGCCTCTCAGCCCTCTCCTTGTGCTTCTCACACACTCAGGGTCTCTTTCTGCAGCTATGAGGTTAACCCCTCCTCGCCTCTCTGTCGTACCCATGTGGGCTGACAGCACAGCTGCCCTAAAAAGTCTGGGGCCCAGTGGTGAGAGGGTCCTCTAGGTAGCCTTCGCTGTGTTTCGGTAAGAGCAACTATCTAAACTGTATTAAATTAGGTTTGTTTGTAATACAGAGGAGTAAAGGTGTACATATGAACTCAGAAGGCACATAAAAAGCAGAGTAGGCTTTTATAGTATTTGATACACAGCAATCTTAAAACTTCACACTAAACTTGTCATCATCAAGGACAAATTTGTAAGTATTGGACCTTATTGAAGCAACAAAGTACTGGAATCATTCCTTTGATTGTTAACGTCTGTTGCATAAAATGTCAAAATATTTTATTTTCTTTCTTACCCCTGTTAGCATTTGGGTCTGTTATTCAACACTGCAGAAGTGTTAAGCTATATTTTCTTGTATTTAACCTACAGTAAAACCAAGAAAAAATAAGGTTTAAATGGAAAGGAACATGAGTGGTACCTGTGCCATTTGAGAGGCCACAGCTTTTTCGAAAGCTGAAAGCACAATGCTTCAGTTATTACAATGTAGCCTGGTATGCACAAAATTAATCAGTTTTCCTTAAATAATTACTGACCTTCTTGGCATAGCTTCTAAGAACATGCAGCATTTTCCTATACCATCAGTACACTGTATACTGGACTAGCAATATCTAGCTGGCTGGGGCAGATGCCTACTCTGTAAGGGTGACCTTGTTTAAAGCAGACCTCATTTTCTATTATCAGTCTCTCAGAATTAGAAATCCATAATCTTTTACTTCAGTGACAGTTATAAAAAGTATCATTAAAAATTGATATATTCATGTTGCATGCACATATTCATTCTAATACACTGCAATTTTTTATTCATACTTCATTTCGTTTTTATAGAACTAGTTCCCAGCAGTGTCTTGCACTTCTCAGAAATATCCTTGCATGATATAACAATCTTCTAAAAAAACAGTAAGTGGAGGTGAAAAATAGCCTCTACTGAAGTTCCTGCTTAGTTGGTGCTGCTAGGGCAGAGTCTGTGTGTCCTTGCGAAGTAGTTTTGACTGCTCTGATTTGATAGATCAGTTTCATCCAGAAAGATGAATCTTGTCTTTTTTTGTTTCAAAAGATATGAGACACCAGAAATCTGGAGTGTGGGCTCTAGAAGAGGGCTTCTTTTGCCTGAGGACTAATGTGTTAATTAGAATGAGGCTAGCACAACAAAAAGTTGATTCCCTTTACAATATGTTTTTGCGTCTCTGCTGTAGGATCTGTTTTCACAGAAGAAGCTATTTATGAACCAAGTTGTCATGTTCTGTCAGACAATCTATGACACCATTCCTATCCTCTGACGGCTGCTACTTCTGATTCAACCAATGACAGTTTTCCTCAAGGTGGTCATATCAATCTTATTCACTAGGAAATATGCTTGACTTTGATTCCCTTCTCATCTTGTTGCACAAAACCTTTCCCATCTTCAAGGGAAGTCCTAATTGTTAGCAGCAATAATTCACTTAAAAAATATCCTGCTTCCTGCTTCCTTCCTGTTTTGATAAAACATGAACAGAACTGTGGGAATAGTTCAGCAACAATTCTTGCCTGCACAGTACTTCTCAAAAGGAGAAACAGCAGATCGAGACAGTATATAAGACTCTTGTACAGCTTGTGGTGACTGGAAACATGGGTAAGGAAACCCTGCTTTGAGTTCTTTTCAGTGGAGTTCAGAGCAGTAGTTGCACGCAATCATTCTTTATAGCAGTTCTTTACATTCCTCTGTTAGTTGATATTTTCAGCCCAGACTACAGTGGATACAAAACATGATAATAAACAGCTCCTACTGAAGGACGATTGTATGAGCCACAAACTGTGCCTGCCTTCTTTTGGCTTCATGATTATTCCTCATGCCACTTTTCTTTCTGCAAGTGTCAAAAAACCCTTTTTGAATTGAATGTGGAAATTTAACATCAATGAAGCAGTGGTTTGATGTGTCTTTGATATGTAGAATGGCCAGAAAGTGGGAAGTGCAAATCATTCAGGAAGAATCCCTTTTATTTGTAAGCTGTGGTGGCCCGAATATGTGAAGGTAAATACCTTCCCCTGCAAATACATCTTTCCAGTGTTACCTGAGTTCAAAACTACTTTTTCTAACAGGGAGCAGGAAAAATGGAGTCACCTTTGAGATAATCTATTAAAAGCTGAATTCCTGCTCCAGGGCAAAGGATGTCATCAGGAAAGCCCAAATGCTCACCTGCCTAAACCCTGTGCAAAGAAGGCAAGTCTGTGATGATTAGGCTGGTGCTTCCTTTCAGAAGAAGCATTGGAAGCAGCTGGGAAAGCAATTTCAGGGTAGTTAAAGAAAGGAAGATGTAAACATGCAGTGGGGAGTGGGCTAATGCATCTTATTTCTTCCATGAGGTAGAGAAGTGACTTAATGCTGCAAAATACACTCAAGTTAGATCACAAAGCATCAGTCTAGCACTGGCTTGCTTTAATTCCATGTAAGGGAAATTTTTCTTTTAAAGTTGGACTTTCCCATACCCAACTCAAAGCATAACTGCTTATCTCAAACATGCCATTATGTTTCTCCTGCTTTTTTAATCTTTTTTTGCTTTGCAGATGTACAGATGCCCTTTTGTATCTTGTCAATCAACAGAGTTGTTAATTAAATTATAGAAAGGCTGGATACAGCTCTTAATTGAAAATGATGGGAGTTATGAGTTAACAGAATTTGCATTGCTGCATAGGTATTGCTGGTAAGGCAACAAGAGTTACTGGCAAAGGGGGATCCAGTTGCCTTTCAAATCTCAGTCTTACTGCAGTTAGAGAGGGTAGATAGGATTATAAATGGTCAGTAGAATTATGAAGTTAATGAGGATCTTCAAATATCTCATCAATGCATTAACTTTTCAGCCTTAATTCATTCATCTAAAGTTTCCAATTATAAGCTTCACAGGCTGAAATCCTGGCTCCAGCACAATTAAAATGAGTTTGTCATTGACTGATGAAGTCTGGATTTCACTTTTTTATGCATTAGTTCTGTAAATGTGTGTGTGCACACTGGTATATTTCAAATGACACAGATTCTGATAACATCAGGTGATTCCCAAAGACTAAATCCACTCTAAAATTCATGCATCTCATTGTGTCTAGGACTTATTCAATTCCTTTTCTTCCTTTGATTTTCTTAATGAGTCCACTAGTAAGGCAGAAACCCAGACGTCATTTTAGAGCCAGCACAAGGTAGGAGCAAGCAATCAAGCTGTATCCTTAAGAGATATGTGGACCAGGAGGATGAAAAAAGTAATTTTGGTGATACTTGTCTCTGCCATTGAGTCTGAACCAAAAATATTCCCAGAAGTACCCTGATGAGTGAAGTATGAGAAACAAATGAGGCCCTCGTTCATGTTGGTTGTTTAACGCACACAGATAAATTCAGTTTGAGCAGGACAGGATCCCTAGCTTTCCTTCTGCTTCTCTTTAACATAGTTTCAAAATTCATACAAGAAAGAGGGTAGAATAAGAGAAACTAATGGATGCTATGTAGTTCAGCAGCCCCTCCCCTTCCTCACATACCAATTCTGTATGTGGACTGGAAAGTGCCAAGTAATCTCAGTTTTCTGCTATATGTAGATACAGCTGATTTGGAGTTTTAACAGCAAAGATAGATCTGGGAATCAAGGTCTTCATGCAGCTATGAAATTGAACTGTATGTGAAATTGTAAATGCCCTCTAACATGATCACTTAGGCAGGTCCTCATTGAGATCAGCTCCAAAAATGGTTGGTTACTGCCAGACTTCATTTATCTTCCTGAAGGTTGGTTTTCTTTAATAGGGTTTATAAAACTCAAATCCATTATGCAGGTAAACATAAAGTAGAAAAGACAGGGTGTTCATCTTTGGATTTATGGAGCTGCTAAGCCACCCGTATGCTCCTATCACTTTTTTATAGACTGGTCTCCAAAATTTTATTTGGATTTGTGGCAGGCCAACCTGCACTCCTCCTCATGTAGCAGCCACCATGTCTTACTAATTATGGAGCTTGGAGAGATGCACACCACCTTACACAAGGAGTCTTCTAGAGACCCCTAGGCACAGGCAATCATCCTGCTACCTTCTCAAAATGTTTTCTGATGTTCACAAGAGTAGAACGGACAGAGTTGCCAACACTTTTTTTCTCTATATTGCTGTTGTAATTGCAACAATTGTTGCTATTGTAAGTGCATACAGTAATGCCACATGTGACCTGGCTGTATTACTCTTCATAATAATGTCAATTCAATTTACAGGAGGTCACATGGGATAAAATTAGACTCAAAATGTAAGGTATTACGCACATGATATGACATGCATCAGTCCAGAAATCTCTCCAAGTAGTGTGTAGACATATCTGAGGTAACTTTAAATGAGAGAGTTCAGGTACAGAGACCATGACAGCTGCAGCAGAATGGAATAGGTTAATTCACCAATTTTAGCAATTTTCAGTTATCTAAAAACCAAAGTTCTTACTACCAATATGGGTAGCACAGTGTTGTGCACATTGTGTGCCATGAGAAGCAGTTACAGGAAAAAGGTAGAAATATGCATCAGTATATATTTTAGCAGGTATACGTACATATGCTTTGTGGGTTTTTCTGTATATAAAATCTATTTTCTTTAGGAGCTAAAAAATCCACAAGTATTAGATAGAATATAGCTAGGATTGTCTATGTTATGGTGAAGCTGCATAATTAAGAGGCACACTCCATAAGATAATAGATGGGCTGGATACTTATGCTTTAGTGTGGATTCCCCTTTTCTGCTCAATCCTATTCTCTGTCTTTTCAGATAATTGACAATATTTTCCTCAGTGATTTTGGTTGTATTCTGTTGTGATGTTCAATGTTAGCCTCTCAGATTTGTGTTGAGCAGTTTAACAGCAAATGCTATGTTGGAGACAGGGAGAGAAGGAACGGGGAGGGGGAAGCTTTAAACCATCCATTACTTTCCTTTACTCATAAATATTAATCCTGATGCTGATAGTTAGCAGAAGCCTTACTGTCCCTGGTTGACATTTATGCTCTTGAAAGCCAAACATTCTTTAAGCTCCTTCAGAATATTTATAAGCAACAGGAAGTCAAGAGGTGAGTGAGTAACACTAGCAAGCATATCAATAACTTCGTAAATACATTGTGGAGAAACATTGTCTTATGTTCGAGGCAAAGATACATAGCATGATTTAAAAATTAAGGAAAGTTTATTATTTATAATATGAAACTGAAGGAAAGGATCAGTAGATGGCAACGATACATTTCTTCTATTTTACTGGGACTATTCAAAATTCCTGAGGATTTTTTTAAGACACAAGAAAAAGACTCTTTTTGCTTTCTGGTTTGAGCAAACATTTTTCAAAAAGTACAAAATCTAAAACCTTTCCCAAACTCAGAGTAAGTGTGTATATAAAGCACATTGCTAAGCGCCCATACCCTCCTCCTTCAAATGGTGTCTCAATTCATCTTTTTGAGGAATGCTGAACACAGCAAGGGAATGTCCTCTCCTGGCCTTTTGTGGTACCCTTTAAGTAGAAGTGGTGCACAAAAGACTTAGCATAAGATATCACTAGTCAGTCAGGCTCTTTCCTAATGGATTTACTAAGACAGATTTAAGAGATGGAATCTACTATAAATCTAAAAAACACCCAAAAAAAACCCCAAGCCCCAACCGCCCAATGTATTTAATAAAGATTAAAACACCTCTTACTTCTCATAAAAGCAAGACATTTATTTGGATTTCTTTTTCTTAACTTTCTCTATGCCATGTATAACTCTGCTTACAATGTATCAGCACATTGTAGATACAGACTTATGAACAAAGCGCTGTAGAACAGTGTGGTGTGATCCTGTATCAGTCAAGCTCCTCCAGTTAGGAATGTGCATAATCATGCCCTTTTTACCCAGGAACTTTATGCTGAATTTATTGTGGTATAAGCACAGGACTGTGTTAGTTCTTTCTGGATATCTGGTCACTTTAAAGCTAAAGATTAAACAAAGTATTCATTCTTTCTATCACATTTTCAAAAGATAACTAAGAAGAATAAGGAAAAATATTTTCTTTCTTTAAAAGAAAGGACATGAGCCCCTAAGAGGTACAAAGAGATATGAAACAACAAAGGGTGAGTGATAGAAAGGAAGTGCTTGCATGTTGTTTAAAGACAAAGCCACTTTTCTTCTGTTATGCTCTAATTCCTGTTATTTTAGAGCGGAAAAGAGCATCCCCTGCTGAGCATCTCTGCAGAACTAATGAGGCACCTTGTTGACTGCTATACTGCATTGCTTTTTAAACAGAATTCATGACGGGGTACCATTTTAAAATCTTAGATCAGACTTCTGCCAAGCTTTCTGGCTACAAATGGAGCATCAGGGACCAGAATTACTGTTTGCTGTGGTAAATTGGTGTGAATTCAGTCATGGATCAAATTGTTCTGTCAAGTAAGCATCTGAGCCTGCAGGTTACCTGTCTTTTATGGTTTCCCTGAACTTTCAACACAATAGAGTCCCACCAGTGGAGAAGCAATTCTCCACAGCCTTTTTCCTATCGCATTCATATGTTTTCAGCAGTTAGAAATGAAAGCAAATGTAAGAGGATAGAAACAATGCTGTGGTTTTGGATCAGGAACCCATTTCTGTGGAGTGTTTTCAGTCAGATGGAGGAACATGACGATAAAATTCAGTAGTATTCAGAATGCTTCAAATTCTATTTCTTTTGCTTTTGTTTTAACAGATTCTCATTGCCACACTGTGATTTCCTTGGAAATGAGGTCATTTTTGGTCAGTAATAGCAATGGAAAGTAAACTGTGCTTCAAATACTTTCCTGATCATGAAATCTAATTGCAGAGATAAACAAAAGAGAATACAACTACATTTAGGATTTCTTCAGCATTTGCTTCCAACTCTGTGGTTTCATATTGATCCTCTGGGGCACTGCATTCAAATTTCATACAATTTACCACTTTCAGGAAATGTGGTCAGTTTTGGAGACCAGCTGCTGGGCTGATTCTGGACATTCAGCTGCTTTCTGCTACATTCTCATACAATGACAGCGTGAGTTCTAGCCTTGGCTGTATGAAATCCTCCCTTCTACTGTTATGCCATACTCTGCTGATTTTCTGACATTTCATCCCTGAAGTGCTTGTTTCTATACATAGTTTCTTAAAACATTGTGTAAACAGATGCATCCAATGCTATTATTTTCTTTCCAAAGAGCATGAATTGAAAAGGAATACCTACTGTCCCTCTGCCTTGAAAAGGATCATACTTGTGTCTCCACTAGACATGGCAACATTATCAACATCTCTGAAGCTAAGGTGTTTCCAGTTCGAAGCAAGCACGTCAAACTCTTACCATGGTCCAATACTGAGTTCTTGTTACTATATACAACCATTATTGCTGACTTTTACTGACTTACTATCATGAGCTAACAAATGCAGAACTGCAATCTGAATTACACATATAAATAATTTTATGGATAGCTCTTTTTCTAGCTTGTTGTGGAAGTTAAAATTTCAGAAACAGTACCCATATGACCAACCTCTGCAGAGTAATTAAGGCTAATTCACTGTATTTAATTAAATTAAGCCAATTTCTTCTCCCCATTTGGGGTAGGATCAGATGTAGTCAAAGCAAATAGTCAGATTTTACCATTTTAAACTGCCCTATTCTTCCACAGATTTTCCATTTCCAGACTATTTCCTTCCACCCTCTCCCCTCCTCCCACCCCACAGTGATTAACTGACCCAATACCACAAGGCATTGAAATGTCAGCTAGAAAGGTTGTTTGGGATTTAGTGGGAAATCTACACTGTGTCTTGCAGAAAGCCTGTCGAGGTAGTATACAAGGTCAGGTGGATCAAGAGCTTAATGGAAGCACTGATGGGAACAGCTCTTTTATATGTATGTGAAATAAAAAGCAGAGAAACTAATGAGGTTACACTGACATCAAGCTGTAAGGTTTTCACCCTGTAAACTTACTTATGTTTGCATTTAGGGAACTTGTTTCCTGAAAATTTAGAGCTCTCTATTTATGTGAGTATTGAAATAGGTTGAAAATGGTCTACATATTAGATGGAAGAGATATAACACCTAATTGCCAATATAACCAACTGCTGCTATCTCATTTGGTCTAATTTTAACACCACAGGCATGAATACAGCAAGATAATGTTCAAATATAGCTCTTCAAAACCAACATTTCTAGAGGGTTTATTTTTCCATATAACTTTTTAAAGTGTTTCAGAAGAGAATAATTCAGCCACCATTTAACTTCCCTTAAAAAGCTACCTATCTCATTATGGCTTACTCTCTATGTGGATTTTTCCATTTTAAGAATCTTTCTGTAATCAATGTCTGTTTATTAGCCTTATTATAAGCTGCAGTAACATACTAAAAAATATAGACTGCACTGTGAATGAAGAAGTCATGCAAAAGCAAGAAAAAGACATCAGCGCAAAATAGATTGGCTTATTTCTTTGCATAGATAAGATATTAGAAGTTTACTATCTTGCTGCTTTCTAGATAGACAAGTAAAATGCTTGTCACCTTTTTTGAAGAGTCAGGCAACCAAAGCCTATTAAACTGATAGTGATTTTCTGAGCCATCATGTCTAGTCTCCTGCTGCTGCTACAGGCAGCCACACTGTATGTTCTCATTCATAGGTGATTAGTTTTCCCCACCTAAAGTTAGTCTTTGATGGATGTTTCAGACCTTCACTCCTACAAAGACTAGAAGCTTTTTTGACGTGCTCATAACTGAGTTAGAAGTAGAAGAATAGTGTAATTTATTAATGATATTCCACAGAATATCATGAACAAATAAGAAATAATGCTTTATAGAATAAGATTAGCAACAATCCCAAAGCAGAATTGGAGTTCAGAAGCTTAGAAAAATGAAAAATGGTACTATGCCTGAATGTAAGAGATGAAACTGACAACTTGCATATATATTAAAGTAGAATTAGCAATGACTTTAAAGGACAATATTTTTTACCTATCTGTTAAGAGTGGAAAATGGACATCAGTTTTTATGATAACACGATATAGATATCCAAAGGTTTAACCTGGCAGTAAATATCTGAGCATCAGAAGAACAGTATAACTAAGCAAAAGTTCCTTTATTGGTTTTCACACACCTTATCTTTTAATGGACCTCCACAAAATTGCTTTCATCTTTAATAATTAATAAATGTCCATTGACAAAACTGAAGAATATCAGAAGCCTGTTGGTAATAGAAAATGCCTACTTTTTCAATATTCACACAACACACAGTTACTTTTGAAGGTTTTGCCCATCTAGTAGGATGTTTGATTTTATATCTTACAAGCCAAATACTACCTTCTAACCCAATTTGACATTGTTGAGTAATTTGTGTTTGATCTCTGAAGACATTTGCCCTTCTGCTTTTAGTCCCTGGGACAATTTTATTTAACCTCTCCTGGAAATGTAAAACAAAATAAGTCTTTATTACTATAAAAGACAAAATATATTTTCCTTGTTTACAGTAAAGACAGTAGTTTGCTGTGATTTCCAACATCGCATCAGACATGTTAGTTTGGCTTGTCTTAGGCATTTGTGCAGTTGTTGAGGTTAACCTTGCTGAAAGCAACACTAATCACTGCGTGAATCTCCCTTATGAATGCCAGTGGGAGTGGAACTTATCTGTACAATAACTGATGATGTCAGCTGCCATATCTGCAAAAATCCTAATTTCTGAGTCATTTACATAGCCTACTTTTTGTGCCTAGTGCACAAGCTTATCAAAGATCTTTTGTTGGCGATGTGGACAGTGAGATTGATGCACCCTCAGCAAGTTTGACAATGACACCAAGCTATGTGGTGGGGTTGACACGCTGGAAGGGAGGTATGCCACTCAGACGGACCTTGACATGACTGATTGGTAGGCCAATGCCAACCACATGTTCAGCAAAGCAAAGTGCAAGGTCCTACACCCAGATTGAGCACCTATAGCTAGCGCACCTGGGTCCCAGGCACAGCTACAGGTTAGGCAGAGAAGAGCAGCTCTGCAAAGAAGGACTTGGGGGTGTTAGTTGATGAGAAACTGAACATGAGACAGCTTCATTGTGCGCTCGCAGCCCAGAAACCAACCGTATCCTGAACTGCATCAAAAGAAGGGTGACGAGCATGTCAATGGGGTTGATCCTGTCCTTCTATTCTACTCTGCTCTCGTGAGACCTCACTTGGAGTACTGTGTGCAGTTCTGGTGTCCCCAGCATAAGAAGGACATGGAGCTGTTGGAGCAAGTCCAAAGGAGGGCCACAAGGATGATAAGAGGGCTGGAGCACCTCCTGTATAAAGACAGGCTGAGAAAGTTGGAGCTATTCAGCCAGGAGAAGAGAAGGCTGCATGGAGACCTCATAGCAGCCCTCAAATATCTGAAATGGGCCTATAAGGATGCCGGAGAAGGACCCTTCATTAGGGACTGTAGCAATAGGACAAGGGACAATGGGTTCAAACTCAAACAGAGGAAGTTCAGGTTGGATATAAGAAAGAAGTTCTTTACTGTGAGGGTGGTGAGGCACTGGAACAGGTTGCCCAAAGAAGTAGTAGATGCTCCATACCTGGCAGTGTTGAAGGCCAGGTTGGACAGTAGAGTGAAGCATCCCTAGCAGTGGCAGGGGGTTGAAACTAGATGATCTTAAGGTCCTTTCTAACCCAAACCACTCTATGATTCCATGATTCTATGATTTACAGGAGAAACAGCACTGCATGCAATATATGTGCATTTGGTGACTAGGTAGGGATGCATGAGATGGAAGTGTGTATATGCAGATGAATGGAGTTGGAATTATTTTTAGCAGTAAGGATTAAAATCAGCAGCTGTATTGTCATAATTCACTAAACACTGGGCCTCTGAAATTCAAGGCATCTCCAAGTTGCAAAAAGGAAAAATTCAAGTTTCTTTACACAAGTCCTGAGCTGGGTAGAAATGCCCTTATACCCATGTTGTCTCAGTGCTGTGCTCCAGTAAATGTATATATGTTAAATGCATATATGTTAAAAGGATATATATAGAAAGTATTCAAAAGATGTGTAGATGAGGCCCTCAATGACATGTTTAATGGTGGTCTTGGCAGTTCTGGTGTAATGATTAGACTTGATGACCTTAAAGGTCTTTTCCAACCTAGCTGATTCTATGATTCTTTATTCAATCTATATATTAACATGGATGCTACCATGGTTCCATGTTTCCCAGAATGGATCTGATTCATGTCTCACCAGTGCAGAGGTGAGGTTTATCTGCATCTGTGTTACACGCGTTTCCCCAGACATCCTCAGCGTATGTCAGTCTAGCTATCTAGCTTTATTTTCATCTTTTAAATGTTGCCCATGCAGTTAGAATCTGTCAAACCACAGAAAAACTATTTGCCAGTGACTGAGTAAACAAAAGTATATTGCTCAATGTTCAATGTATTCTATAGGATAATACAAACTCTGAGAAGGAAATTCCCACAGTTAAAAAAAAAAAAACAGAAACGGCCCAAGACCTGAAGCTGAGCTTCTAGTAAAACTGGTTGTTGTTAAAACTAAAACATAGGCTGGGTATCTGAACCACAGTGCATCTTAAAAGATCATGATAAAATGGGTAGCCAGCCACAGACAAACATTGAGCTACTTTTAGAGTACCAGAGTTACCAGCCATTTCCCATCAGGCAAATACAAGCCTCTGCAAGGACTGGAGGACACCAGTGCAATCTGTAACACAATGTCCAGAGCAGGCATCACAATAGCTTGGTTATTTTGGTTACTAACACAATAAGCAGAAGAATGTGAAAGATATGAGGATATAGTCCACCCGGGAATCTGAAAGATGAACTTCTCAGATGCATTTTACTTTTTTTTTCTTTTGTTTTCCCAAGGCTGGTAAGTTTATGTGGTTTGGGGTTTTTTGCCCTTAGAACTATCATTTGAGCTGACATCTTTCCTTTCTTGTTCCATTTTCATCATCTATGTTGCTAAGAGGTTTCCATGGCAATTCCAATATTGGATTAAGGAACAGATACTACTGAGGCTAACATATCATCTCCGGTGTTGCCTAAACCAGCATATACAGCTCCGCTATGGGGGAACGGCCCAAACATATTAAGAACTGTTATCAACTGATGTGGATAATGAAAGATAGTAGAGTAAAATGATATACTATCAGCAGGCTGCAGGGAAAAAATCAAAATGCTACTGCTCTGATCCTCTGCAAAGATAGATTCTTTGATTTTGATGGAACTACACTAATTTCTACCAATCGAGAACTCAGCCTCAATAAATTGCACTTACCACATTCATTCCATGAAAACAATACGATTAACATTGCCTGCATTGAAAACACCACTGTTCATTGATATCAGAACATACTAATTCAGTTTCTCTTCACCATAGCACTCGAGGCATTCCGAATGGCTTTCTTTCTCTTTGTAATACTCAATATTCATATTTTCCTGTATAGCCTCTAACTGTGACTTGTAAGCAATTTCAAGCAGCTCAATAATTATAGTTCCGTTATGGAAGTATTATGCCTTGGGTGGGACTGGTATTTTTCAAAAGCTATTGAAAACAAATTATCATAAGACTATCAATTAAATCCAGAAAGGGTAGCAAAATGCAAATAATTGTCTCTTGGTGCTTAGAAGTTAATTTATTATCCCAAGATATTTTATTGAGTCAGCCTCCAAAGATGTTGCTCAGACAATGTGTACCTGCATGCAGAGGTTTCTGTATACAGAACCCACCTGCTTACTTGTCTGACATCACGTCTCAGGTCTGGGCTAGAAAGACAATGTCTTGTGATCCAATCTTCATGTTCAGTGTGAGCTCTGTCATGGGAAGGAGTACTCGGGATGTTTCTCTTTCTGGTACAGACCGTTGTTCATCAGAAGCTGAAATAAGACCAGAGATCTAATTCTCTCCAGCCAGTAAACATTTGTGTAATAGTCACTGAATGCCTGGTCCAGGTTCAGAAAAGGCTAGGTCAAGAAACTGTAAATATTTTGGGCTTATAAAGTATCCACAATAATCCATAAATGGGCACAGTACTAGGGGTGTGCTGAGACTTTATCTAAGCTAGCCAGTTCTGACTGATTTAGGAAATATATGGACAAACTAGAGGAGGCGGGTGAGGAGGGAGGGAAGATTAAATACTACCTAAACTATGACTTAAAAACCAGAAATTTTTCCGGATTCTGTTTTGTTCTGTGTTTGAAGTCTTAGCTAAATAAATAGCTACATACATACATACATTAATCCACAGGATTACCATCCTTCTTGAAAAGCTTCTTTCTGTCCCTTCACAGGGAAAAAATAAAAAAATCAGCAGTTTCGGTTTTGCTGCTGATGCTTCAGAAGTTCATGTGAATGTTCCATCTCTTTGTGACAGAAAATCATGTCACCTCATGTTGCATCACAGTGTACCTTTTTCATTGTGATAGCTAGGTTTTAGCGTAGCTTTTCAGTGCATGTAATTGTTTGCAGGCAGTCTTATCATTGTCACAGTGAGATTAAGCCTTGTCCAGCTGATGGGATCTAGTTTTAGCTTCCTACCAATTATGGAAGTGCAAGCAGAATGCTTGTGCTTTGGTACAGACTTGTTTTTTCAGAGCTGTAATCTAAAACACAAAGTCATGCAATTGAGGAGATAGTGCTCAACCTGAATAAAAAACCAGCTGCTTTTCTGTAAAATACTTGAAGCCGTAGCTCTACCTGCTGGAACAAAGGGAAATGACACTGCACCAAGAGGCTAAAAAAGGATGAGAAAATGGTCTATATGCACCTAAACAGCTAAATTTTTTCTCTTGTATTATGTTTGCCTCCAGGAGTCACAATTTAGCTTTCGTTTGCAATGGCCAAAATTTTCAGAAAGTTTTTGGGGTTACATGAGGTAAGATTTGAGATCCTCAGGGGCCTGTCCCTTCCTTGCAACCCCTGCTGGAATAGGAGTGTTGGGCACAAACCAGTCTTTATAGAGGGAACGAAATGAGGGGCATGGGAAGGTTAAGGACTTGCTGTGGTACTGATCTCCTTTGAAGTTTCTGATAGTGGCTGTTACAGATGGGGTTAGTCACTCACTTATATTCTAATGAACAGTAAATTTATAAAAAATGGCAAGGCCAATCATGGATAACATTTTCAGGAGCATCCAAGTGAGTCAGGCAATTCTAAACACTGCATATGATGCCAACAAGTTTCTATGAAGGCAGCAACTGCTAAGAGTCAAAGTGACCCCTTTGAGGTTTATGTAGTACACCGATTTGTGGTAGTCCTTTAATATTTTATTTACTTGCTTTGATTCTGTTTGAGTGTTGCTTTTTAGAAAAGCTTCATATTTCATATCAGTCAGGTTAAATTTTACCCTATTATAGAATGAGTTTTCTGTGGGATTTATGACTTCTTTTTATTTCTATAGCTCTTCCATCTAAGATTCTCAGTTCTGCTCATTGTCTAGGGATTCACCTCATTGTCTAGGTGACCATCCGTATTATTTTCTTTCTCCTGCACAAATCAATAGCAAAACTGGCCAAAACAGTCAGTTATTTCACAAAGAATTGATGAAAAAATACATTTTGAAAGTATCCTCAAATCATTTGTGTGGCTTTCTTAAAAATATATTTTGGCTCTGAAAACTTGTTTTCTATTTCAAATCTTGATATTTGCAATCAACATTGTTTATTGGAGTGCAGAAGATCTTTACTAAGAAGATTTTTGTGTTACATTTTCTATAAGGAATAGAAATTGATTTATTGCTTTTCTTCCTATGATTTTTGTTGTGTCATAGAATTACAGAATAGTTTTGGTTGGAAAGGGCCTGAAGATCATCCAGTTCTGGCCTGGGTTCAGCAGTAGCAGTCGTTTTTTTCCTTCTTAGTAGCTGGTGCAGTGCTGTGTTTTTGGCTTTCAGCCTGGGAACAGCGCTGATAACACCGATGTTTTTAGTTGCTACTCAGTAATGCTTACTCTGATCAAAGACTTTCTGGGTCTCATGCTCTGCCAGGGAGGAGGGGAAGCTGGGAGGAAGCAGAGACAGGACACCTGACCCAAACTAGCCTAAGAAGTATTCCATACCACAGCACGTCATGCCCAGGATGTGACTGTGAGTTACCTGGGAAGGGCTAGATCACTGCTCGGTCAGGCTGGGTATAAGTCCGTGGGTGGTGAGCGGTTGTATTCTCTTCTCCTGTTATTTCCTTTATCATTATTATTATTGGTAGTAGCAGCAGTGGTTTGTGTTATACCTTAGTTACTGGACTGTTCTTATCTCAACCTGTGGGAGTTGTATATTTTCGATTCTCCTCCCCATCCCTCCAGGAGCTGAGGGAGGAAGGGGCGGGTGAGTGAGTGAGCAAGACTGCGTGGTTCTGATTTATGGCTTGGCTTAAACCATGACAAGTTCCAACCCCCTGCCACTGGCAGGGACAAAACACTGAAAGGGAGCACCTTTGCACTCCTGGTGCACTCCTGTTGTGTTAATGTGGTGTTTTTCATAATGGATATTTAACAGAAATTCTGCAAGGGCATAGTTGTGCTGGTCCTGGAGAGTGCAGGGTGAGCTTATTCACATAGCATGAGTACACTGCCTGCAGATATTTATTGTAAGAGCTAGGTAGCTAGTTCAAGAATCCGATTATAGTTATCTTAATATTACACAAATTGTGTCTGCAAGATATCAGAACACAAATATGTGCATGCATGCATACATCTATATCCACACACAAAATGTAGCAGTTAGCAGGGTTTCTGAGATCTATCTGACACTGAACCTGGAACAAGAACTCTCCAAGCCTACAGCTGTATTCAGTTTGCAGAAGCCCCGGCTCATGTTTATACAGTCTGTATAAACATGCTGCTCTTCCTTATGAGATGACAGTAACCTGAAGAACCCTTCTGAGCTGCTGCTCCTGCATGTTTTGCTACTGCAGTGTAAAAACAAAAACCATAACCAAATCTGATGTGAAACTGAAGTGGGCTTGATAAGAGAATCAGAATGCCCTTTTTAATCTCTCCTGCTGGCTCATGGTTAGTTTTATCGCAAAGGGGAATCTGCTGCCTGCCAAAGGGGACAGTTATTGGAAGCTGGAAGCATACAATCAGTATTTTTTCACATGTTCACTATTATAATATATGAAATGGCAATTTGGACTACCACAGCAGAAGCTCTTAATGCAAAACGATCAGCATTTGACAGTATAATTCTAGAATATCTTCTTAGACCCGTTCTATATTCTGTGTGCCTGTATGCAAGTGGAAAGCATGTTTTTTTCTGTAGTGTTTTTCACAAGCTGGTACCATTCTGGGGGCTGAACCTTTGTGTTGAGAAGGAGCAATACGTCAGAGACAAGAAACACGGTCTCATCTTATGCTGAAGTAAATTCAAGTGTGGCTTTTTTTGCAGCTTGGAGCTCTTCTTAAATTGGGATGGGCATTCATCAAAGGAAACCAATGCACAGGCATCGGGAGTGTTGGTTTACATGGTGTCTCTGCTGGAGGGAATCATCTTCTGGACCAGAAAAGGAGATTTTAGCTTTCATTGTACATCACTCCAGTCCTTTAATGCAGCTGCCAAACTGAGATTCTTTTCCAGTGTTTTCATCTGGAGTGAAATTCTGGCCTTTTGAAGTCTATAACAAAACTCACACAGCTAGCTCTCACAAGAACCTGCAAGACTGGCTTCTCTTGCAGACAGAAAGCCTCCAACAGTAAACTTTGAGGAAAAGCTCTGGCTTTTTGCTTATGCCACATTTGCTTCTTCTTGGGTGTATATAAAAACAGAATTAGACCAATACTGCACGTAATGTGTGACTTGCCTTTCCCAATTTCAACTGTAGCATGCTTGGAGTGAGATAAAAAGCAGTCTTAAAAATATCCAGAGGAAGATCAGGTGAAATAATTTTTTTTTTTGATCACTCAAAAAATTAAAAAGAAAACAGAACAAAATGCCAGCCAGAGAAAGACATTAAATTTTTCATACATATATGCAAAACCACTGAAACTTTCGACCCTCAGTGCAAGTTTTTCACTGGAAGACTTGTCTTGAAATCAGGAATTTTAATATGAAAATTCACATTAGAACAGTATGAAGCAAAGCGAAGTGACAAAATATTCTCTGCCCATATTTCTCCCCAACCCAAATTTAATGGCAGCAATTTAAAAGAGCAATATTATTTTGTTGGAAATAATCTATTAGACTGGAAGCTAATTTTCAGATTGTCATGGAAGCTAATAACAAGAAAAGGGTGTTTTGTTTTACTTGTTTGTTTGAAACTCCAGAGGTCTTTAGCTTTAAAGCAGTAATGATAATTTCAAGGTGAATGGATAATGTCACTTATGGCTGCAGACCTGCAAAGACACCAGTATAAAGACATATAAATGTACAAGTTGAAATGTGTGGGAACCTAAGATCTCAGTATACAAGCTTAGAAAGTAGGGGAAATGCTGATATACCCATCGGAAGTACCAATAAGACATATCACCATATATTTTAACAGCTTCATGCACATGATGGAGATACCAAGAAGGAAAACAACAGATCTTCAAGCTACCACTACCACACGATATTGCAGAGCTTAAATACCATCATGAAACAGAATCTTTGAAACCTTTGGAAACAAAATTAAAAAAGTCAGCTTTTTGTGATCAAAAGCATTTCAACGTAAGTTAAGCACCTGATCATGTTTGGGAGCTTGTGACTCACTACTACCTTTTTTTTTTGTTCTATGTATGAAGTGAAGATGGAAGCATAAGTGAAATCAGTAGTCTCTGGTGGGCATTTTGACCGAAAAGAAAGATGAAGTGTGTCTCTGTTTTTGTAAGGCCACTTCTCCATGTCAGCTATTACAATCTTGCAAGCTGGTAAGGAGAAGATCTGAAAAGATGCAGACTGGAGGTGGTTTGCAAAGCACTCTGTAAGATGGGAACCATGTTCTCAAAAAGTTTCATCCTGACCTTCAAGTTCATGACTAAAGTCTTCTAAAACTCCTTTGCATCAGCTAAGGAAGATGGTAATTAATCTGTAGGCAGAAATACCTGATCAACCAGAAAGGGCTAGTGGATCTGAATTGTGCTCCACATCTTTGAGCATAATAGCAAAATACGCTAAGAAAAAAGGCTTTCATTTCTTTTCAGTGAATTTTAAGCAGGTTATTTTGAGGCAGCTGCAAGACTGCCTGGGGTTTCTGTTTATTTCAACATTGCTAAAATTTAAGTGCCTTGCATTAGAATTGAAAGTGACCCTTTGCTATTGTTGAGTCAAGGGCTGGAATAGGAAATCAAAGAGTTTCCCTCTCTGCTAGCAGAGAAACATGCTTTTTCATTTAGAGGAAACAGAAGGAGAGAATCAGGTTTCCATAGTGATCAATGAGGAAAGGATGCGGTTACCTGGAAACAGTACTGCTCCCATCCACTGAAAAAGTCTTTCTTGCATTTGTTTATTGATGAGAGATCAAGGTCAGCTCTTCACTCACACTGGAGTCAGGAGCTTGAACTTGGAGCACCTGCTCTTCATCTGATATGAGCACAACTGAGTAGAGAGAGCTACCAAAAACTTTACATGGGACATCTATCATGTCTATTTCTAAAAATGTCTATTTCTGTTTGTAAATAGAGTCCTTATTGTCAAAGGCTAAGGAAAAGCAGCTAGTAGTTTGGAATGACTGCTACAGTTGCTGCCATCTGAGGCCATGTAAGATCCACTGACATGTAAGATCCTTCTTGCATGGAAGATTCTTCTTAGAGCCAGTCAACTATCTCTATGGAGAAAAGTCCGTCTCTAGTATTTGCAGTTGTAGTTGTACTCTACAGATATTTACAGAGCTCACACTGCCAGCTACTCCCATCCATGAAACAGAAAGTCTAAATCTTCCTTCCTTGCACCAGAGGTTTGGTGGGTTCTTCATTTCTTAGAGCGGAAGTGTCAAGAAGGTGAGATTTTGGAAATGTCCCCAGTGAGGATCTAAAGGGATAACTGGAACTTCTGGTATCTGTATGTTGCTAGAGAAGGCAAACCAAGGTGACACATCTGCTGACCTGCAAGACTGCATGCTTGGTTGAGGCTGGTTCAACAGCTCTTCTCCTTCTTCTCTTGTTTTATTATTCTGATGCAAGCAGCTCCTGCAACAGGTGGTACTTGACGGGATAAGTTCACAGAGTATTATAAAGCCAAATCCCTTTAAGGAGATGCCTAGAGAAGGTGCAAGAGTTCTCAAAAATTGCTGAACAGGTACATGAAGGCAAAGCATCAGACAGCAACGTGATACAGCAAGGTGATACAAAGGCCAACGTGCTTTCTGAATGTGCGTTTAGGGATATAATTTCAGTAAAGAGAGGGAGATGTTAACATCACCACACACATGATGGAGAACCTCATGTGGGATGCTGTCCACACTTCTAGTTAGTTCTTCTAGAGGGATGAGCAGAGGCTGAAAGAGATGGAGTCCTTGAATGATGGGAGAAGTAAAAAGTGTATAGTCACAGATGCTAAGAATTTGTCCAGCTTTGCCCAAGAAAGCAATCACAGGGAGTCTGTAATCATGAATCTGTTGACTCTGAGGAAATATTGCCTGGGAAATTAGGGGTCATCTTGTGCTCTTCAGAGATTATTCTTGTTCTCTGGGAACAAGGCCAAGAAGATTGTGCTTAGCATTAACTTTAATGTCATTTCATGTCAGCTCAGTTAAATCAAGAAAAAATGGTAAGCCTGTGATCATGAGTTGTTTTCACTTGGAGACTGTTTGCCTCAGCTTTTAATTTCATAATCAGACTTTATTCAAAATCCTGTCTTTGATAAACTGACTTTGAAATCCTTCTGAAACAAACAAGAAACCAGAAGTACCTATCTAGCTGTGTAATGAAGAAAACTAATCAGAGCTCTGAAGCAGCATAAAGTTATTGCTCTAACATAACTTCTGGTAGTTTACAGGAGCTCCTTTGTCCTATAATTAGTTTATTCTTTGTTTGTTTAAACAAAAACTCCACCACACAATATGTCTCAGGTACGTCTTTATGGCAATCTCTCCTAGAATGACTTTATGCTCTGAAATGGAAGTATTTCCTTTTATCTGCTTAAAGGCACATTTCAGTACAAGTCTTCCACAATTCTTTTGGTAGAGAGAAAAAAGATTTTTGGTTGAGTACTAACAGTGTACTTTTTTATACTTATATATTTTTTACTTATTTGTACTTACTTATAGATGCATATGTGTGCCTTTGGAAATTGCTCTCCTAAATAGTTCCTGTAGTATGCTAATATGCTTGAAAGCTCTGTTAACCTGACATCACTGTAAACAAAGGCCATTATTTCCTTAAATCCTTTTACTTTCCACATCACCCAAAACCAGAACACTATAATATGAGACCTATGTGCTACTTCTAGCATTTTTCTGCAGTCTTTCAGAGTCACTGCAATTCAGTGATAAGGATACTATTTATTTTTAATTTATTCAGTCTGTTGAGTCATAGCTGGGATTTGATTTTTCTTTCACTGAGGCAAATTGACAGGGACAAGAAAAACACAGTTTCTTGAGAAAAATAAGTAACCACAAGAACCTTGACAATTTCTGTACACTATCCCCCACCCCCCCCACTATTAGTGTTCAATATGTAACTCTCCAATTACTGTGTTTGCAAAGCAACTGTCAGGCCTCTGGAGGGTATAGCAACATAACTCATTACTGTCACTCAGATCCTTTGGAGTTAGCACACGACAAATTTCATGTACATCAGTTACTGAAGGCAGCTGGTGTTATCTGCTAATCGATTCACTCGGCACAAGGTCAGGTTTTGAGTTGAATCCCTAGCTGCTTGCTGTTTTCAAAAGATCAGACAGTAGAATAGCATTGAGGGGGTGCAGAAAGGATGTGTGTGGACCAAAGTACATGGGGGACAGAAAGGCATTCCAGATGTCAGAGCACAGGAAAACAATACTTATTTTTTCAGCTAGTAGCAAATAAATAATGAAAAGATATATTTCTCTCTGACTTGATTGCAAAAACACACAGAAACTTCAGGTAAGATGTCCAGAGCTCCATTTCAGTAGCTGTTTTGCAAAGAAACAGTAAGCCATTTTTCAAAAAGTCTTACTGTTGAGGTAGTCTGAAATGTGGCTTGGAAAGCTAATTCCTGGAAGAGTGAGGATTCTCTCTACAGTATCTTCTTCAGATAAGCCATCAGTTTTGCTCTCTTCAGCAACATTCCCACTACTCATATTGACTCTGAGAGCTGTTATGATGCATCAAACCAGCAACTGCTGCAGCAAACTGAATAATTAGAATAGCATAAACAAAAGCTTCCTCCCTGTTTCATCCATATTGATGAAGCAGGGAATTTTCAGACCTAAAAGGCTTGTACTTGTAAGCAGGAGCTAGGGATTGCAATATCTGCATTGCCCATCAGAGGTACATAGACTTTCTAACCATTTACTTAATATGCTCAACCTAGTCCTAACAAAGTTTGTTATACTTTGAACCCCAAATTGATCTTATACTACCTCTTTGCTCTAGTCAGCTTCTGTCTCAAACTGATTTGGTTGCCTTTTAGTAAGGCACACCTCCAAGTATCTGTGAGGAAAAGATATGGAGAAGATGTGCTGTACACATGACAGAGCAGTTGGAGCAAAGCCAGAACCTACATCTGTAGTGAGAAAGCCTGGGTAGCACTAAAGATTCATTGAAAACTACAAATATTTCAGATGTTTATCTGTCATTATCTGTTCTGCACCTGAATTCCATGCTTCTTACAAGCAGAAGTGCTTGTAATACCCCTAAGCTGCAACCCCTCTTTACAGACAGAAACTGGAGGTTCAGACAAGAAGAGTCACACAAGCAGTATGAGGAATGCAACTTGGCTTTTCTAAATCCTGAAGCCAATGCTTCAGACTTTAAGACTTTTATTCTAAACCCTAGCACCAAACTAAAACAACTGCACCACCTGAGGAATGTGATGTCTGCCTCTAAAAGGTGCTGGCTCTGTTAGAAGTAGTACCTGCCACTACACAGCTCCCAGTGGTGATACCCAGCTGGTAAAGATTGACAGCAGAATACCAACAAAAAAGGGCTCATGAACTCCAGGCATGGTGCTGCTAATATTCCTAGTAAGTTGACAGAAGTCAGTAAGAGAAATGTTTAGTGCTCATTGACCTACCATGGACTCCACATTTCTAAAGCCTTTTCCTTTCATAAAGGCAGATGCAACTTCTTTGTCTTTCCCAGTTTTGTCTCATCACAGTGCAAGCTCCAGAATGCCACAGTATGATGAAAAGGCAATCAAGATTTATTGAGTCGTCACAGATCTCTTAAAACACAGAAACTTTATGGTCCTTTCTGTCCTGAAAATGTGCACAAATATTAATGAAGGAAAGCTTTCTTTTTACAGTGCAATAATTTAGAAAATTATGTCTGAAACAAGTCATAAGTGTTGATGATAAATTATCCTCATGAGCACAGTTTTCTGCTTTTGTTATTTACATAACTTCAGAGGTCCCAAATGAGCAGACTATCATGAGCAAATGCAAGAAAATATGCTCAAGTATGCTGTGCAAGGATCATACAAAAGAAGAGAAAAAAAAGCCAGGGCAACTTGAAAAAACATCCGGATGCAATCAGAACAGATTAGTGGTTTTTACACGGTATCAGGAACTTATTTTATGAGAAGATATTCAGATATAATTAGGCTCCATGTCACAAAGGATCAGAACTAATAACATTGTTGCATGTTTGCAAGCTGGGGATATAGTGTTCTCAGGGACTCTGAAGGAAGCACTTTACCTTTTGTCTGTTATGTGTAAGAACAGCCCTAAAGAGTTGGAAAGTACTTTGAAGGGTCAAGTTCTCTAGTGATACTAATTACTTTGCTGATAACAATTACTTCCTTGCAAATGATTAATGTTTCTTCTTATTTGTTGTTATAAGAGTTTACTTTTCACATAATCTGTTTAGCCCCTTCTGCTTCTGTAAAAAGACTGCAGATATTAAATATTGACACAGGATATGCATTAAAGGCTTGTGTTTATGTCAGGTTGATTACTGGCTCTGCAATTGCATTCAAATTCTATCCCACAGTGATCTTCTATTGTCTTACACCTGACACCTATGAATCTCAATCAGGTCTGGATAGAAAACTGCTATGATTAAATACTTTGAAAGATTTCGGTTTGACAAAACTTTCACAGGTATGAATATCTACAATAAAAAATAGCCATGGAGAAGCAAACTTCACATTTTGGGATTTTGTACTTCACATTACTTGTAAATTTTTGTGTTCAGTCCTGCTCCATGCAATCATGGTAGCAGCTGTTACTTGGGAGTGCTCAAAATCTCACCAAATCAAGCATATCAGTACACTGACAGGTCAACTAAGAGATGCAACATATTCCATATTCTGATGCTCATATGATGATCTTTTACCATGTTCTTCTGACCATTCACACCAGTACCGTTGTATCATCTTAATTTCGTCAAAGTTACATTAGAGTGAGATGAAAGAGAATGCAAGTAGATGAAACACAGAAAGTGAGAGAAAAAGAAGACAGAATCAATTAAGTTAATTAATGGCAGGCAAACAACAGGAAAGAAGAAGTTTCTCAATAAGTTGCAAGTGACATTAAATTCAGAAAGCAGCTTGGGGAGAAATAATGAGGTTACAAGGCCTTTTAAAATGCAATTAAATACTGCATTGTAATCTAAAGAAAGCAAAAAACAGCAGTATTTTGAAAGGAAGGTCAGATTATGACTTTGACTTTGTACAACAGGGCTCTGCAAGAAAAGGCAAGAAGCTGGGCAACAGAAGACACTGGCAAAACCTCCCAGGGCTCTTGTTTGCTTGCTGGGAGACATCAGGTAAGTCATTTACCTTTTCTTCAAGTGGGTTTTTTAAGGAAACGATGCTTATGCAGCCATATTCACTTTGTCTGACACCTCAGGAATTTCCTTGGCCAATTTCCAACACATCTGACAGAGAGTAGGCTCCAAAGATACTGTATTTTTTAAAGTTTCATGAAGGCAGTAGAGGCTTCAAGAAAAGTCTTTTACAGCTGCCTCTCACAGAACACCCAATTATGTTTTAGACATCAGAGAAGATACTAGATATTACAGAAAGATGTTAAGCAGTAGTCTTTGTTTGTTATGCCATCCTTTAAAGTCTCTTTTCTTCACCTATTCTAATTTGCCTTCATCTATCCCGCTTATTTACATTTTAAGTCCCTTGAGGCATACCTGTCTGCTGCTCTTATCTTTAGACCATAGCACTGGTGAGAGCACCAGTCAGCTTAGATCTTGCCTATGATGCATCTCATAACACAAAACTATGTTCACCTCATACAAGAAGCTAAAGGATATTTTTATTAACAAATGACATTGTTTCTTGTGCTGTGGGTTCTCTACAAATGAATGGGGCTGTGTACTTTTCTTTTCTGACACATATAAATACATGTACATATAAATGATTTCCAGGAATAAAGCTATCCATGTTTTATAGCTTCTTGGGACACACTGCTGCAGCTCTATAACACACATCTTCTTCCCGCTTTTCCAAAAAGGAAAATTACAGTTTGCAAAGTCAAGGTGAAGAAGTAAGTCAAGATTAAAATAAAAAAGTAAAGCGTAGTTCTACAGGAAGATGGTACAGACAGATGTATGCACTGTTCCAATAGGTCATGCCTCTTCAGAAATAGCCCCTCTGGGAATACAATGCAAGTCAGAAGGCTGTCAGATTTTCAGAAAAGTCTACAGCAGAGCAGGAAGCAATGAGATTAAAGTCTTATGGTTGAACTTTATTCTAAGGCAGAGTGGAATGTAATAGAATTTCTTGCACAATTTTGGCTTAGGACAGAAAAATTCCTCATATAACCTACAGTGTAGCAATATTACAGTTAAGCCAGTTTTAAATGTAGAGCATTCTTACCTATAAGCTACTGCTTTAACATTATTTTATTAACTTTGCTTTCTGTTTACCTTTATTATATGGACAATGTATCAGAATTTGTTATCCAAAGGGTATGATATCCAGGTGACATGATGTTCTTGGCACAAAGAATAAAGAATAAACATTTTTTTTTGTAAATGAATAATTTAATAGCTGTCTAAGTAACAGCGAGTAAACAGATTTGTAGTACAATGCAGTAAAATCTTAGAATTAGAAAATGATTCCAAGTATTCAAGCATTGAGCTATCTCACAAATTCATCTCACGGGTGTGGCAATTGTTTCCAAATAATTTAGCACGCATTGAAAATCTGATAACCTGCTTATTGCATGACTTCATCCACAGCGCTAAGTGTTGTACTAATGTAAAACTCCATCGAAATCAAAATGATAACTATGTCCTTATTAAAATTTAACAGCCTCCCCTCAATGTAATTGAAGGGCTGGTTTGTGTACTCTGCAATTCCTCCACAGATATAAGAATTGGGTTACTACTCAAACAGTGCTATGAGGACAATTTTGAAAAACCAGATAGATGAATTGAAAGGTAAGGAAACACTGGATTCAGAAGAGAAGTTAACCATCACAATAATTTTATGATTTTCCTGTTCATTAAGTACAAATCTGAACACTGTAACAATACACACAGCAGTTAAGTCAGGCAAATTTAGCAGAGCAAGAATTAGTTCACTGAAAAGGTGTATCTACTTCATTTTAAATGGAATTTAACTTAGATTGAAATGAAGTCTGCTTACTGAAGTCTTCTCACAGTACTAGACTGAGCACGATGTGAATGCAGCCTGGTTTGGTTTGGTTTAAAGAGGAAGTTCTTGAGATGTATTTAATACATAATACATTATTTCTAAGTACAGCTGAAGGAAAGTTTTCAATTAAGAAGACTACTAGAAAAATAACTCAGAATCCTAAAAGTCTTTCAACACACGCACTACCTAAGACTTCAGAGTTTCAGCAGAGCAGAAGCTTTGGTTACTTAATGGAAAGATAAGTCTAGAAAATATTTTTTTATTTTGATGGAAGAAACATTTCAGTATTCATCCATAACTTTGCAGGTGACTTTCCAGGTCTCATTAAGCTAACATTTTACTGAAAGAGAAAAGTCTGCAATTTTGAGAATATATTGTGTTGTTCCTCTTTGATAAAGAGATTGAGCACTTGCCTGAGCTGCAAAGCCCACCTGCAGCTTAACTATACAACTACAAACCATCCCTTTTAAATACAGAGACAAATCAAAGACACCAAGGCACATAAGAGAAAGGGTTTTAATAGTTTGCCATGAAGCATTTTGGAACATCTAAACAACAGTCCAATAAAGGATTATTGCATTTGAGGCACATATTTCGTACCACGTTTTTTTCGCTAGTAAACATTTCCATTGATAATAAGAAAATCACTTCCATTTTGTATTTTCAAGGAAAGTAAACACTCATCATGTGGTCTTACTCCACACTTATTTGATATAGAATTCTTGAATTATCAATCACCTGTCACAATATGATTGTTGAAAACTACCCTCTTCCCTTTCTTTTTCCCTTGGGATGTTAGAAGAAACAAAACAGCTTTGTGACCAAAGTATTTGCAGGATAAGATTGACAGCTAGTGTATGGCATCATTAAGCATAGAGTTATCATAGGATTATTTGATTTAAAAGCTTCTCAGTGCATATGTAAGCTTTCAATAAAATAATTTATATAGATAGATTGAATTAAAAACTACCCATATGGGTGTCATAAGGCATTGGGTCACCTCAGCAAATGCACTAGACAGCCAATATAAATGTTTTGTCTTTGAACAGGACCAATAAATAATGTCATGGGCTTTTAAATTATGTTTGCCATAAATTAAAAGATTCAGCAACTGAACGATATCAATGTTGTTTTGCTGCTGGCTTTATACATTTATTCCAAATCATGAGACTAATTGTTTCTAGCTAAGCTTCGTCAGGCTGAAAGCGAAACTGCCTCTTGCATTTTTTTCCTATCCATCAAACAACCTGTGTGCAGTAAATTATAACTGTTATGCTTCATGTTCTCAGAGTTCATCTGGCTTTAGTGGATGTTACAGTAAATAATGAATGCATGTGCAATCCATTTGTTTTAAATGGATTTAGCAGAAGTAAATCAAATGTTTTATGAAGGAGCTTTTAACAGGCAGCTATTTGATTTTGGCAATTCTAATAACAAGGGAAAACATTGAAATGAAAAAATTTGACAAAACCACAACATCCTAAATGCAAGACAAGGGTAAAGTTATACAAAACTCTTTCAGTCTCCTGCGAGGCAGTACTCATCTGTTGGCTCTGCTGCTCACAGGGGTGTTTCTCCTCCTTCTTTGGGCTTTCCAGGCGATTGCCTCTCCCACCAGTTTGCCATTAAAATCTGACTGAAGACGTTATTTCCCACTCCCTTTTCCTCTTACCATTTCAGGTGCTTGAGCACTAGCAATTGTTTCCTTATGCATGTTATGAGATAAACCTGCTGGTACAAGACTCAGCACTTCTTGGCTCCTCACATACAATGTTTATTGTTCCTGTTCTGGTGACTGATGCTTGTCCTCAAAATTTGTGATATTGTCAGTTACTAAATGTATGAGGTGGCAATAAACCTTTCCCCCCCTTTCAATAAGCCTCCCCAACGCAGAGGTCATGTCCTCACTGGCTTTCCTAATACACCATTTTAATTCTCCCAGCTGCAGCCATCAAGTCTTTTGCTGTCAACCTTTAAAATGGCAAAATCCATACTTTCCTGTTAATGCTATCACAAACATGAATTACTGTCAACTTAACCTGGCATGTTCTGGGTCATCGGGTAATATTATTTTCAATGCTTTTAGCATTTTCATGAAATGCACAGAATTTTACTACGCCTCATTGCTCTCAAGGTTGTGGTATAGTTATAGATGTTTTTCCCCAAGGTATAACTGAGGAAAAGGGTTTGTAGCCCAAAGGCTTCCTAGACTGCAGTCTACAGCAAAGACTCCAGTGTCTTCTACTGAATCAGGCTTTAATTGGCAGGAAATTCACAGGTAAAAACTGATGTGAGAGGGCTTTTTCTATCTTTTTAATAATAGTTGTGATATAAACCCAACTTCCCATCTCATTAACTGTCTTAGGGTACAATAGAAATACAAATATTCGATGGCTGAATGTTGTTATCTTTTTCCTTCCTGAAATAACTACATTTTGTAATATATCACTGTCCACTGGAAGCACTAACTGAGGAGAAAATTAATTGCTTAATTCTACTCTTTAAGCTGCAAGCTAATTAGCAGAATAGCCCTAAACATTAGTTGCCAGCTATACAGTATTTCTTTGAAATGTTGCTCAATTTATTCACTAGTGGGAGGTGTACTGTAAGTTTCTATGAAGTTATAGCCAGTCTCAAGGATAAACACTTAACATAAAATGGTATTTAAGAATTTAAGCATTACTGGAGTTAGTCTCTCCAGATTTCATATCCTCCAAACAAATTGTTCATGCAAATGACCCTAATCCAAGCTTAAAAGCATCTATCTTCTGAAAAATGTTTCAGTAAATAAACGAAGTATAGATACATAATGCAGAAGGTGTATTACTGTGTGGTCTCAAAGGAAAATGTGAAATTATTTTCACCTACACATAGTATTTCATCAGATACCAAAACTTCAAGAAATTATAGAATCATACAAGCATAGAATAGTTAGGGTTGGAAAGGACCTTAAGATCATCTAGTTCCAGCCTCCCTGCCATGGGCAGGGACACCTCACACTAAA